>JZKD02S1676239.1:48083-60182 GCA_000966675.3 Picea glauca
CTTCGTTATGATATAAAACGTTGAATCTTCTTGCATACAGATATATAACATCTTCGGCATGGGGGAAGGTCAAGAGCCCCTTTAGAACTCTTTTCCAGACTCACATGATCACCCTGCAGAACCAAATACAAAAGAAGATAAGCACAGAATAAAAGAAGTACATGATATTCCCGTACCAAAGAAACTTCAGTCTAAAAGGATGAATTCTGACAATTTACAAGCAGTCACACATACTATGGGTATTGATCATACAAAGGTAAAAGAAAAGGTAACATGGTATTTATTTTCCTATGCTCATAAAACTACATTAAGTATGAAAAGATATACTAGATCTTATGACCTTAGTATTAAACCCATGCACCTATCCCTCATATCCATATGCCTAAACCTAATCAATCCTCTCATAGCTCTTGAACATGGTTAAGGGCAAAAATCATATCAAAATATGAAGCATGTATAGCAATGATAAGCCACGAATATATTTCGTCCTTAAGCAATTCACAAACCTATCTTATATCATGAACCATGATCTAACATCAGATTCACTACCCGAACGTCCAATCACCTATCCCAAAATGATGCCTTGAAGATCCAATGTCTTATTCTCATCATTACAGTAATGGGTAGAAATGAAATGGCTTATCTGGTGGCAAAGCCATCCAGATAAGCCTCATCTGGTCATAATTTTTCCTTATGGCATCCTTACTTAAACTTACCATTCACATTACCAACAACATCACCATATTCCCCCTTGTCGTTAGCTTTCTCCAGTCCCGAGCCTACTCCTTTCTAGTACCAAACCCTTACCTCATCAATTGACTAAACCCTTGTGCTACATCCTGATCATTTTCTCACAACTTATAACGATGGTGGTTAGTAGACACAAACCAATCTTCCAAATTTATAGGGAAACCGAGGAGTTCCAATTATGTCAAGAAAAATATGCTAGATCGGGGTGGATGTCGTTTCTAGAAAAATTTATAGGTTGGCACGAGAAGATATCTCATGAATTTATTCAGAGCTATGATGAAGAGATTGCACATATAGGAAATCTACAACTAATAATCAAAGAAGCAACCTTAGGGGAGGTCACATAACTACCTAACAGAGGATCCAAATACTTCAAAGGTGTAGGAATCAACAAAGAAATGTGCCAACAATTCTTGAAATAAGATCATCAACACCCTGACTGGAAAAAGGGGATCCCGAGGAACTACATCAAGGAAGAATTTCATCCAATGATTACTAGTCTTCAAGGATTTGTCACTTGTGAGGGAAAGTATGCTGTGACCTTCATATATCATCTTAGTCTTCTATTACATTTTGAAGGAGGCCCTAAAATCGATTTCCCATATTTTCTATGGATGAATTTGAAAAAAATGTTAATAGGTGTTAAATCCATCTCCAAAATAGAGAAGACTAGCATTTACCATCAAAGTCTCATTAAAATGCTAGTTTTACATGAGCTTAGGAAACAAAGGATTAGTTGGAAAACCCTTATCACACAACACCTTCCCACAGAAAACAAACCTGTGGAGGAAACCCAACATGCTCCAAAGAAAAGTAAGGAACCCCAAGAGAAAAAGAGCAAGAAGGATAAGACAACTCCACCATCATCTAGGGCAGTGAACCAACATGAAAAAGCGGGGTCCTCTTCCACAGTCAACAAGACTTTTAAAAGCTTCGAATCAAAAGGTAAAAACAAATTAGTAGAGGAGACTTCAACGATGGCAGTTGAGAAAGAGGGCCATCAGAAAATGATGAAGAAAGGGAAGCATAGCTTAAAAACTGAAAGTAAACAATTTGTGGCACAACCCCTTGTCGCCATTTCACAATTAGAAAAGAAGAAAAGGAAGCCTGTGAGCATCCCTAATCTGGTACCTCCTTTAAAAGAACCACGAGGAGCATGACAAAGAAGGGAAAAAAAATAGCCAGTCCTCATACACGGGAAGATCCAATCGACCTTACCTCCCCTTCTGAGGATTTACCAATCCAACATGACATCCCTAGTTTGACCGAGGAGCAAGCCACTATTACTTTATGTGGGATGAGGGAGGAATTCAAGGAAAGGGAGTGCATCTAGCCAGTAATGATGGAGTCAACAAAGACCTTGACAAAAGAACAAATGAAGAAAAGGATTGGGGAACTGCAAAAACAAAATCAGGAACTCCAACAAGAAGTAAAAGAATACCAACTCTTGGACATGTATATCAAAAAGGAAAATGAGCAATTGAAAGAAACCATCCAACAATTTCAAGACAACCATGAAGAGACTTCTAACAAGTTCAAGAAGGTATTATGACTCCTACAATACGTTAGGGTCATCAAAAGGGAGTTGAAAGAAGAGGCTTCAGCCATCAACATCATTGATCCACCAAAGTAAAGAACACAGTCTCAAGTTTTGAAAAAATTTGGGTTTTTTTTCAGTTGCACGAGGATATGCAATGATTTTGGCATGAGGGAATGTTGAGACCCGAAATTGACATCCCCATTACCCTATTATACTCTTCATTTATACCTTTTTTTCCCTACCTAAGCTTGGGTGAATGACAAGAATGCTACCATTAGCCAGTGATAACGTCATAAGGTAAAGTATGGTTAATTCATGCATTTTGTGGTTTATTGAGTTAGGGAATTAAATATTTCATGTACTAATGATTCAATTATTCATATATATAAATCTTTGACCTCTAGATATCCAACATTCCTGTACCAGCTCAGCTATCCGGTACCTGCGCACCAACACTGTTGTTGTCCGAATCCGGTACCTGCGCACCAACACTGTTGTTGTCCGAATCCGGTACTAAAATCTCATCTGTTGTGATCTGGTACCGACGTCCACACACTGTTATGATCCGGTACCAACGGCCACACACTGTCATGATCCGGTACCACCTTTTGCGGACTATCATGATCCGGTACCATCTACCTGTTACGATCTGGTACTAATATGGAAGAGCCTAATGCACTAAGTTAAGTTCCAGATCTCGCCTAAGCCAATTGGTGGATGTCTATTTGCTTTAGCAAGGATATGTTAGAACAGTTTGTTGATTGCCTCATCCTCATGCACTTCGAGTCATGAGGATGAAGCTAAAAATGTAACCGAATGATTGAATTTAACAACTGATTGATTTGCAAATCACTTCACCTCCTTGTCTTTCACGATCGAGACTATTAAATAGTCGTGGCAAGGATGGTGGAAGTGTAGGAGAGTTAGCATATTACCAATATGTGAAGTAGCATGTGATAGTACATAACATATTCTGAGTGAAGATTAATAGAATGCCATTTATCTCCATATTCTGATTATCTATGATTAAGTATGAGTTGAGTTGTTAACGAAAGTTTTGATTTTATGTTTTGAAATATGAGTGAGAGTAATGTTTGTGTTGAAGACAAGCCTCCTGTAGACTTCAACAGCTGACCTGTTGAAGCGGCAAGGGCTCACCGCCCAAAAAAGGTCAGCCTCTTCATAGATTAGCATTATCATTTGTTTTCAGTAGTGTAAACATTAAATTAGCTAAAGCTTTAACTCTGTTAGATGATCGCATTACAACTTAGACTAGGATTTCCATTATATAATTTCTTAGAGATATTTACTTGCTCTATTTTTGCATATGATCTATTCTCATGAATTTGATTTCCTTGAGTGATCATAGATGTTGGCAGCAATATTCAAAACTGTTTGGATAAGAACTAGTGAAGTTCATTGTGAACCACATCAGAACCAACATATTGACTATTGAACTACCCATGCTATGCTTTGATGATTGATGTGTGATTTCCTTTCAGAAGTGTGGATTGCATAGTTAGTTTTCTGGGTCAGATAACAGAGTTGATATGTCAAACCAACTCCATCTCATACTTGCATGTGCCATAATGGAGTGGATAGCCTCTCTGTGAAAGACAACCAAAGTGCATTGCAGTTTGCTATTTTGATTTGTTTCCAGCATGCATAATCTAGTTTAATTCTATACTCGTGACATTAGAAATTACTTTTCTTACTGGTGTCTTGTAACTCTATTGATTACGAATCTCGGATTGATAATTAATGAGTGCATTATACTAAACATATAAGCATCACAACAGACCCTTCAAACAAGTTCATCATAGGATGTTCCTAAATAGGACTCAAGAGCACACATAATTTTATCCATCAATAACTCCAAAAGTATAAGAATATTGCTAGGTCACATTCCATGTATGACTCTAATCATCCATTTGTATCCAGAAATGACCCCTTTCCAAGGAAGAGAGGTCATTTAGACTTCCATAATTAAGGATGAAGAATAAAAGATGTAGATTCAGTAAGGGTTATTATGTCATCATGTATATCTATACCTGGTAATAACATGGTGCAAAGTCAAAGTTTTATCACCCATTTTAAGCCCATTAAGGGAAACACATGCAATGTCTTTCACTTGGATCCTACTACATACCGACTCCCAAAATTGAGTTGCAAAAAAATAACGAAGAAATAAATGACCTTGAATTATATAGAAAGTGATTTTTTCCATATGATTCAAACACCAATAAGCAAACATATTTCTTAGTTACATAAAACTCTCCACACCATGTGCATTATTAGTAGAACCTTTGTAATGATTTTTTTTCAAGCTTGTTTATCAAGTTTGTTCTTTAACTTTGACTTCAAGAATGATAGTGCACTAAACATTCTCTCATCATCCACTAGCTACATGTAATGCTCTTTTAGTCTTAAACATAAAAAATATAATTTCATTAGAGGAATGTCGATCTCATGTTAATATGTATCCTATGATGAACACATAGGAACCTAATGCATATACCATTTTTCTCTTCGCTTAGCCAAGTAGAGCTCATTTCCCTTTCTAAATAACTAATAAGTATTTTTAAAGAAAACATAAAATAAACATAGTAGATACTAAAAGGTGAAGGTGCTTAAGTCATGCCACAAAGTGAAAGGAAATAAATTTTGTTCCTAGCACAACAATGCATAAGAGGACAAAAGTCCTAATTAATATAGAGATGAAAAGCTCTTAGGACAAGGTCCTAGATTTTAAAGAAGTCAAGTTCCAGTGCCATCACTCCTTCACAACCTCTATTTAAAATGTAAGTGATTGTGGACATCAAAACCTATTAAGGTGATATTGTTGTTGTTAAGTTGAATCATTGGTTGAAATAGTTAGAAGTGTACTTCAGAGTCCATAATATAGATGAAGAGTAGACACTTTCATTTAATCAATTGAAACTATAGGGCCATGCACTAACCTGGTGGGAAATCCACATGAAGACATTTAGGTTGGAGTTTGATCCACCAGTAACAAGTCAGAGGTGTTTAAAACCCTCGTCAAGTCCCAGTTTTACCCTATTCGGTGTGTAGAGGACTAGTGGATTTGTTATCATCGCTTTAGACAAAGGCATGGGCATAGTGTGCTAGAGTACACCACCGAATTTAGGAAGATGGTGATCATGTTGGGTGTAAAGCCTCTGCATACAGGGCCTCATAAAACATAAATATATTTACAAAATTTATATCTTATTTACTTTTATCTTAATCACTTCTTTATTTACCAGCATAATAAATTATGTTCCAGCAGAATGAAAAATGAACAGCATAATAAATAATAGGGAACAACATGTTCAACATAATAATAATGACAACATAACAATAATGAACAACATGAACAACAACATAATAATAATGATAATGAAATGTATTTACCTCAAACTAATGTTGAACTGAAGCTGGACCGAAGTTGATGAAGCTTGCCCAAACTGATTAACCTCCCAGCTAGCTAGGAATAGCCTATCTGGCTCCCTAGCCCCAGGATTCCTTACAGTTTCCCGACCCTCGAGCCCAAAATTCCCAGCAAAACGTGCCCCCCCTGTGAGAGTCCTCAAGTCAGTTGTAAGCACAAATAGATGCAGAATAGATACACGGTCCCAAACTACTTCCTCCCTTCTCCTTCCCTTCTCCAAAATTTTCTCCCCCTCACATGAATTGAAAATCTTCCTTAACCAAAAAGACGTCTCCCTTCTCGAGTCCTCCCCTTCCCTTATCTTCCTTCTCCTCCCTTATCCATTGCCTTCCCTCATTAATCACTCAACCAACTTATCCCTCCCATAAATTGGTTCAACTACCAATAACAATCATATTATAATAAAGTCTTCAAAGAAAATTTTATTTTAATAATTCATTAAACTAATATTTATTAAATTACTACTTATTAAACTAATATTTATTAAAGAATTAATTAGGGTTGTTACATACACCCACCCTTCAAGAAAATTCATCTCGAAGTTAGGGTAATTTACAAAACAAGGGAAATGAAACGAGGTTCATACATTCATATCCAATAAACAACATTATCAATATGTAAGCAAAAGAAAACTCATACATACTAGTGTACATGTGCAAGAAATGCATGTATAGCTAGCACATACAAGTCTCGCACATGTACTAATGACAATAACTATCACACCTATAGTAATTCTTATATGCATCCAATCCAATCAACAAGACTATTCATTTTATAAAAGATAATAAACCAACTAAATGTTTGTAAAATCCCTTAATTACAATAATCTAGCTCAACAACGTTTATCTTGACAATTGTAGTTCAGTTAAGTAATTATGAATATACATATATACATATTTTATTTTCAGAAGGGAAAACAATAAATTCCACTATAAGGAAAATCCCCATACCCTCTCAACTATTTCTATTCATAATTCCTCCCTAACTTACTTCCATCTTCCATCCCTATCTTTCCTTTGTTGGAATATCTTGGAGCGTCAACTATATTGACCTAACTCCAAATAGAACCCGTAAGTGGAAGTGTCACTATCTTGACCAAGCTTCCCCAACAGACAACTGACAATCATCATCACATGTCTAGGGGAGCGTGAGCTAACACTGTCCTCCCATGACTCCAAGTTTCAAAGGATACACAATGGGAAATGCCTCCACCCCTCCTAATAGGACTAGGGTCCACACCCTACCATGGAATATATAGTGGCACTGTGTTACTAGGAATTTTTTCATCGTATATTCAATTTTAGGCAGTCTCACCACCTGAAAACCTGCATTGGTCTACATATCATAGAAATGCATTTGAACCAACATAATTTCACATACAAAGATTCATACCATATTGTTTCTCGGTCAGTGGTCATGACATCCACTTTTATTACCATTATCCTTTGGCTATCTCATAGCCCATTGACCTGCAGATTAGTCTATAACACAAACTCATACACATCTATGCATTGTCATCATGTAAATTCATTCGACCATAATCTCAAATCGGTATCCACATACCAACAAATTTAAATGTCAAAATTTTCAAGTTAGAAATAGATTGCATAATATCCCCATAATTCAATTAACGTTAACCATTCATAGGATTTTCATTCATATAATAGATTGCATCATATCCATCATCATTCAAATAATGATAAACATTCATAGAATTTACATTCACATAATAGATCACATCATATCCATCATCATTCAAATAATGTTAAACATTCATAGAATTTACATTCACATAATAGATCGCATCATATCCATCATCATTGAAATAATGTTTAAACATTCATATGGGTTCATATGTCTTAAAAGTTCAAGTGTATCATTAATAGTTTCACGGTGAATAGAAAATAAAGGTGATTAGGCCTCAGGTAATCCTAGTTCTCTAAGTCAAAAGGTGGCGTTACATACACCCAACCTTTGAGAAACATATTCTCGAGGTGGTCAAAAAAGTGAGGAATAATCTCATCGTAATGTCTCAACATCCTCCCAGGTAGCAGATCCTGGACTATACTTGTCCCACTGGACCTTAACTTGGTCTACCAGACGGTTCCTGAGTTGTCGGACTCTATGGTCCAATATGCGTAATGGTTCTACATGAGGGTTCCCATGCCTGATACCTTCAATTCCTTCCAATTTAGTTTATGTAATTCGTCAGCAACATAATGACGTAGAACAGATACATGAAAAACATTATGAGTTTTATGCAAGTGAGGTGGAAGTACGAGATGATAGGAAAACATTTCAATTTTCTTTTGTATTTTGAACGGTCCTATAAACTGAGGTGACAACTTTGTCCCCTTCCCGAACCAAATGGTACTCTTATTAGGCCTGATATGAATGAAGACTTGATCTCCCACTTTGTAACTTTGGTCAGTACTATGTGCATCAACATAACTTTTCTATCTATCATGTGCTTCCTTTAGTCTCTACCTAATCTTTATCACCTATTCCTCCATCTCTTGAATCAATTCTGGCTCAACTATCACTCGGTATTCTAACCTTTCCCAACTCAACGATGTTTTGCATGGCCTTCCATACAGAGCTTCTTAGGGTGGCATTCCAATGGAGCTATGAAAACTGGCGAACTCTAACAAAGGTAGGTACTTCTCCCAATGGGTTTGATTATCCATAACATACATCCTAAGCATGCCTTCCATGACTTGATTTACTCTCTCAGTTTTCCCATATGTTTCAGCATGATAAGTTGTGCTTAAGTTCAACTGCATCCCCAACACTGACTACAAACTTATCCAAAACCTAGAAGTTAATCTGAAGTCCCTATCTGAAATGATCTTCCTAGGTATCCCATGAAAACGGATGACCTCACTTACAAACATGCGTGCCACATCAGTGGCATCGTAAGTGTCTCTAACCGGAATAAAATGAGCACTTTTGGTCAACTTACAACTATCAAAAGAATGGCATTGCGTCTATGAGATGTGAGCGGAAACCCCACAACAGAATCCATACAAATGACTTTCCACTTGGACATAGGTACATCATGTGGTTGTAGGAGACCTGCCAGGTGGTGGTGGTCGGGTTTCACTTATTGACACTCTAGGCACTTGGCGACCAAATGGACTACATCGTGCTTCATGCCTACCTAGAAGAAAAGATTCTTCATGTCTGCGTACATTTTCTTCACACTCGGATGCGCACAATAAATTTCTCTATGGGCTTCCTTCAGTATGATGCTTCAAATATCCCCACCTTTGGGGATGTACATCCTTCCCCAATATCTTAATAGCCCATTTTCTTCTAGGCTATATCCTTCATACTTTGGATCTAATTGCCTCCCACTCTGGAGGTTTGAAGTAACCTTTAAATACCAACTATCTCCAAGGAGTTGCATCAACACATGCTCCCTCATATTGACTTTTAAGGGTACCAAGGAGAAGACACGTGGTCTCCTACTCAAGGAATCTGCGACCACATTTTATTTTCCCTTGATGTATGAAATACCAAAATCATACTCACTCATAAACTCACTCCATCGCATCTACCTGGAATTAAGATCTCTTTGAGTGAAGATATGTTTTAAACTTTCATGGTTCGTTTTGAGCTCAAAGTTTCTCCCTACCAGATAGTGCCTCCAAAGTTTCAGAGCTAGCATTACAGTTTCCAACTCTAAATCATGAGTAGCGTAAATCTCCTCGTGTTGCTTCAACTTCCTTGACGCATATGCTATCACTCCTCCATCCTGCATTAGCACGGCCCCCAACCCTTGCTTTGAGGCATCCGTGCAGACTATGAAGTCCTTTTCCATATCCAACACTCGTAGAATTGGTGCACTAGTTAGTAACCTCTTAAGCTCAATGAATGCACTATCACATTCTTTTGTCCATTCATACCCGACCCCCTTGCACTGCAAAGTGGTGACGAGTTTCTCTATTTTAGAGAACCCTTCCACAAATCTCTGATAATAACCTACTAGCCCCATGAATCTTCTTACTTCATGAGTATTTTTCAGCACTGGCCATTCCATAATGGCCTTTACCTTTTCTGGGTCCACAGAGATTCCTTCATCGAAAATGATATGACCTAAATAGTTAATTTCTTTCTGGAAGAAGGAACATTTCGACAACTTCCCATACAATTTGTTTTCTCTAAGGCAGGACAACACCACTCGCAAGTGTTCCTCATGTTCTCCTTCATTCTTTGAATAGATGAGGATATCATCTAGAAAGACTTGTACAAAGCAGTCTAAGTACTTCTGGAATACACCATTCATGAGGCTCTTGAATACTGTTGACGCATTGGTCAATCTGAAAGGTACTATAACGAACTCGTAATGCCCAAACCGAGTTTGAAAGGTAGTTTTAGGAATATCGCCTTCCTTAATCTTTAACCGGTGATACCCTGATCGCAAATCAATTTTTTAGAATTCCATTGCTCCTTTCATTTGATCAAAGAGATCATCTATTCATGGCATTAGGTACCTATTTTTCACTGTAGCATGGTTCAAGTCCCTGTAATCTATACAAAATCATAAGGAACCATCCTTATTCTTCACAAAAATTACTGGTGCACCCCAAGGTGAGACACTGGGCCTTATTATCCCTAAGTCAAATGGTTCTTTCAACTACATCTACAACTCACAAAGTTCTGGTGCTATCATCCTATACAGAGTCTTGGAAATTGGCTCTGCACTAGGTTTTAGCTCAATAGTAAAATCAAGCTCCCTCTCAGAAGGTAACCCTGGAAACTCTTTCGGAAAAACATCCTTAAACTCTAACAATACTGGGTATTGATCCAAGGAGGATCCTTTCCTTTCATTCACTTCTTCCACTACATATATTCGACACCCTTGCCTCATGCACCGCTTAACCTTCATAGTCGAGATAAATCATAGAGACACTTTCCTTCGTACAATGTGGATCTCTACTAGCCTTCCTTCATCGTCAACACACAACACCCTTTTCGTGAAACAATCTACCATGGCTCGATGGGATTCTAACCAATCCATTCCAATGATTAGGTCATACATCCCCAGAGCAGTGATGCATATCTTCAACCTGGTAGTACACACACCCAGGTATACTAGACAATTATCAATGCTAGGTCTAATGCTTGTTTTTCCCCTAAAGCCATCTCGACTTGTTTAAATTCATCGTGCTCATAGGTTGCCAACCCACTCTTTTCTAATGCAGATGGTGAAATGAAACTATCTGTAGCACCAGAATCAAATAAAATTTTAACATTTATATGATTTAGCGTACCTGACGACTCCACCACTGTGGATTGATGTTCTGTCAGGCAATTATTAACCGTTGCATAAATCTGGTGGCTACCACTTGATCTTCCCATCGGGGCCTTTCCTTCTCTATGCACAAATCCTGCTTGCAACTCTGGGAAGTCATGCTGGTAATGGGGTCCTCCACATCCCCAACATGTAACATGATATGGAACCTATGCATTTCTCTGTGACGGTCTCTGAAATGAGTTCCTTCCCCTGGAACCCCTGCCCCTACTTGCTTCTCCCTGAGAAGGTTGTGGACCTGCCTGCGTCGTTAGTGTTGAGCGGTATGCTGCACTTTGTGCCATTGAAATACCTATAAAAATTGTCCTTGGTGCAACTCTATTACCTTAAGGAGGTGGTCTAGAACTCCCTCCCCTGGATAAGGTCCTAGGGGCCTTCCCACGAATCTAGGGTGATGTGGGAAGGTTGATATCATACCTTCGTTTAAGCTCATATGTTCCTCTCCATAACGTGCATTTTCAACTGCTTTCGCTACTGACGACAGTTTCCACATCCGTATCATGGACCTTATATTAGGTTTTAACCCATAGACAAAGAGTTATTCCTATCGTTGATCATTATCCACATATGAAACATATTTTACCAACACCATGAACCTGATCACGTACTCTTCCACAGCCTTGTTTCCCTGTACTAGAGCATGAAATGCCCCCACCTGTTGTTCCTCATAGTAAGCCGACAAATATTTCCTTCGAAACCTTTCCTCAAAAAGTTCCCATGAGATGGTGTATGGGGTATGGTGCACTTGCCTCTCAAGGTTACCCCACCATTTCAAGGCACTGTCCCTTAACTGGAAGATTGTTATTTTCTCCTTTGAGGTGGAAGCATAGTCTCTTAAGGTGAAAAATTGTGTCATTCCTTTCAACCATGCCTCTGCACGTTCACTGGCATGACCCCTGACAAACTCTGAGAGTTTGATCTTCTGCAGTTGTTCAAGGATAAATTCGTGAGTGCGGACACAGACCAATCTCCCCAGATCCACCTGGATCTGGAACAAACTGTGACAGAATACTACTCTTTCCCTAGTTCTAAAATATTGAA
>JZKD02S1676239.1:68466-89777 GCA_000966675.3 Picea glauca
GGTTAGGTCATGGTCCAAGTTTTTAAACTTGGTTCTGATACCATGTGTAAGGCATGTGCATATAGGGCCTCATAAAACATAAATATATTTACAGAATTTCTATCTTATTTACTTCTATCTTAATCACTTCTTTATTTACGAGCATAATAAATTATGTTCCAGCAGAATGAAAAATGAACAACATAATAAATAATAAGGAACAACATGTTCAACATAATAATAATGAAAACATAACAATAATAAACAACATGAACAACAACATAATAATAATGAACATCATGAACAACATCAAAATAATAATGATAATGAAATGTATTTACCTCAAACTGATGTTGAACTGAAGCTGGATTAAAGTTGATGAATCTTTCCCAAACTGATTAACCTCCCAGCCAGCTAGGAACAACCTATCTGACTCCCTAGCCCCAAGATTCCTTACGGTTTCTTGGCCCCCGAGCCCAAAATTCCCAACAACACGTGCCCCCCCTGTGAGAGTCCTCAAGCTAGTTGTAAGCACAAATAGATGCAGAATAGATACACAGTCCCAAACTGTGTCCTCCCTTCTCCAAATTTTTCTCCCCCTCACATGAATTTAAAATATTCCTTAACCAAAAAGACCTCTCCCTTCTCGAGTCCTCCCCTTCCCTTATCTTCCTTCTCCTCCCTTATCCACCACTTTCCCTCATTAATCACTCAACCACCTTATCCCTTCCATAAATTGGTTCAACTACCAATAAAAATCATATTATAATAAAGTCTTCAAAGAAAATCTTATTTTAATAATTCATTAAACTACTAATTATTAAACTAATACTTATTAAACTAATATTTATTAAAGAATTAATTAGGGTTGTTACATTGGGTATCTCTTTGAAGAACTCAGATGTACTCCTAAAGTATCTGGGAGGTCTACATAGTCATTTGTGAAAGTAGGTGATGCTATTCAAACCAAGGACCATTGATGAGGCGTGTGTAAAATAAAGATACCTAGAGAACATATGCCATAAGAAAGGACAACCTGATGGTTCTAAACAAAATGACCACCAAGATGCTTCCAACGACGGGAAGAAGAAGTGGAAAGGAAAAGAAAAAAAGATGAGAGTCACTGCACATTAGTGCAAGGATCCAAACAAACATTGCAACCATTGTAATATGGATGGTCACATCTTTTTTTGGTGAGATGATGTAGATCTCTCAGGACGCATTTGAAGTGCAAAATATGTGAACCTTCTCTATGTGCAACTTTCTCTCCTCCTTGTTACTGGGTAGGTGGTAGAAAAAAATCGCACCCTTGAACTCGCGCCCTGGTAAAGCCTAGGGTTCTCTTGAGCGCTGCCATGGAAGCTCAAGGAGGGGAGCTGCCTCCCCCTCCTTCCCCCTCCACCTCCTTTCGAAAGCTGGTTGCAGCCTGCAGCAAGAAGACGACCTTCGCAGCACCCCCGAGCTTCGTCAAGAAACTAGATGCTATTCCAGAGATTGATCTGCCGCCTGAACTTCCAATGAAAGTATCCCTATCCCTTTCTAAGCGTAGACTTGTTGGTCAGTTCATGTGTCTTTGGCCCTCAACCAGATCCATAGACAACTGGATACAATGAAACTGGAGACCGTTGATCACAAATAGTGTTACGTGCTATGTGGTTGGGCGTGGATACTTCATTTTCTAATTTATCTCTCAGGAGGATAGAGATTTGATCTTCAGAAATGGCCCGTACTTCATGGACACCCAAGGACTCTACTTAAACTGATGGACCCCAAGATTTGATCCTGCCTCAAAAGTTCCCAAGGATGTTCCAGTCTGGGTAAGACTCCCTAATCTGTCGATTCATTGTTGGAACTCCACCTCACTTCAGGCAATAGGGAATGGACTAGGACGCTACATTGACAGAGAAGAGCCAAGAGACTAGTACTCCTGTGTGTGGATCTGTGTGGAGGTTGATCTGGAGGTAGGTCTACCTGAAGCAATAAAACTAAAAGTTGGTGACTGGCACCACTTCCAAAATTTGGATTACGAACAACTCTCGTTCAAGTGTAGAGGATGTCACGAATACGGCCACTTCCAAAGGAACTGCCCAAAGAACCCCCCCACAGAGAAAGTAGGGGAAGAAGGCTGGCAATAGGCCTGGAAAGGGGAAATCCAAAGCGAAGGGGCAAAGAAATGAACAGATAGTCCCACCGTACGTCAAAACTTCAGGGACCAAGGAAACTGAGAACAACTTCAGTATCCTGGCTAAAGAAGTGGATGAAGGGGAGCCAGATCCAACTAAAAACGCGCCAGAGGGAGCAAAAGAAAACCAAAATTCCGAAGACAAAGGAAACCAGCTAGCAGAAGAAGAAGGGGTGCAAAATAACTCCCCCCAAAGGTTGGAAGGCAGTCAGAATATAGAGGAAGGGGAGATCTCCATAGGCAGCGACTCAGATGAGGCAAACGAAGTTTGGGTCACCCTAAACAAAGAACGAAGAGGCAGGAAAACCAAAAAAGATGAAAGGGACCAAGAAACCTACAAAGACGTCCTAAACAGGTCACAACCCACCATCAAGCAGCTGATTAGTGTTCGCCAAACAAGGAAACAAGACAAAGCCTCCCAAGGAGGCCATCCCTCCCCCCAAGGTTTATAATGATCATAACCTCCTGGAACTGTAGAGGAATGGGCAGCAAAAGGAAGGAAGAAGCGCTCAAGGATATTATCCAAGCCTCAAAAGCAAACATACTACTGCTCCAGGAGACCAAAATGAGCCAACAAGAAGCACTTAAAACCTTGTTGAATGTATGGAAAGGAAGCCTTGGCGTAGCTGGAAATGCCAGAGGCGCCTCAGGAGGACTCTGCACACTGTGGAACGCCTCCAAAATAGACCTGCTCAACTCTGACACATGCATGCACTGGATTCACACCAAATTCCTTCATAAAGACTCGGGTTATCAGGTGAGTGTCTTTAATATCTATGTTCCGCAACATTTGGGGGAAAAAAAACATTGTTGGGATTCCTTACAAGACTACCTCCAGCAAAATAATCTCAACAATATCATTCTTGGTGGGGATCTAAATGTAACTTTAGCTCAGGAAGAAAAGAGAGGGGGTTCCATAGTGAGAGACCCGGCTAGAGAATGGGTAGAGGACTTAGCCTCAGCCTGGGACCTTCTAGACATCAAATCGGCCAAGGGAATTTACACGTGGACCAATAAGAGGATCGGTCCTGGGCACATAGCAGCCAGACTGGACAGATTCCTAGTACAAAGCTCCCTTCTGCTGCTAGGACTCACAGCAAAAGAAGAAATTCTGCCCCACAGTGTATCTGATCACAAGCCAATTCGACTAGAAATTAAAAAAGACCAAGTCAGAGGGCCCATCCCTTTCAGATTTAGCCCAAATTGGATACAAGACAAAGACTTCCTGGATCTAGTTTCTAAAACTTGGGCCAATGTTGTTCAAGGCTCATCCTTTTATGTTTGGGAGGAAAAAATTAGAAGACTAAAAAGAGCCCTAAAGATTTGGGCAAAGAGCCAGCCAAGCCCAATAGCTGTGCGCATAGCATCCCAAGCCTAGCTTGAGAGCCACCAGCTGGAAATGGAACAACAGGAGATCATGCCATCAACCTTGCAACAGGAGGACAACCTTCAAAGGCATTGGCACAAAGCCTGCAGAGCGGAGGAAGGCTACTGGAGGCAAAAATCAAGAAGCCTATGGCTGAAAGAGGGAGACCGAAACACAAGCTATTTCCACAAACAAACGGAAGCAAGGAAACAATACAAGGCAGTTACAGATGTTCAAGTTCAGAATAAAAAATTTTCAGATCCAGAGGGCATAAAACAAGCAGCCTATGAAGCATTTGAGACTCTCTATACAGAACCACAAGGAACAGAAATGGACCAGCAGAGGTACCCATTCATTGTTATCCCACGGCTCATAAAAGAGGAAACCAGTAGCAAGCTGACAAGGGAGGTAACGCAGCAAGAGATAAAGGAGGCCCTTGATCAGATGAACCCAGACAAGGCCCCTGGACCGGATGGGTTCACTGCTAGATTCTATCAGCAATGATGGAATATAATAAAAAAGGATCTAACCAAAATGATTAAGAAATCGCAGTAGTGCAACAAGCTAGGGGGAAGCACCAACTCATCTTTCCTGGCACTCATCCAGAAAGAAAAAGGAGCACTTTCCTTCAATCGCTTTAGGCCAATTTCCCTATGCAACACAAGCTATAAAATCCTCGCCAAAGTTATAGCCAATCGACTCAAGGCACTCCTCCCTTCCATCGTCCCTGAAGACCAAGGCGGCTTTGTCAAAGGAAGGCATATTGCTGATAACATCATCTTGGTTCAAGAGGCTATCCACTCCAGTGTCCAAAGGAAATAAAAAGGTATGGTTATTAAACTGGACCTCGCTAATGCCTTTGACAGAGTCAGACATGAATTTTTATTTGAAGTCATGAGAAAGTTTGGTTTTGATTCGAAATTTGTAAATTGGATAAAAGCCTTCATAGGATCACCATGGATAGCCCCATTGGTGAATGGGAAGGTAACTAACTTCTTCAAAGGCTCCAGGGGCTTAAGACAAGGGTGCCCCCTCTCTCCCCTGCTCTATGCAATCCAAGCATCAGTCCTAAGCTACCAGCTGGGGAACTCCCAAATTCACAAAAATCTCCAGGGCCTAAGAATAGTGCAAGGGGTGAAAGACATAAACCGTGCACAATTCGCGGACGATACACTGCTATTGGGAGGAGCAAGTCTAATAATAGAAAGAAAGTTTAAGGAAGAATTGGACACTTATGCAATAGCCTCTGGAAGTGAAATAAGCCAGGCCAAGAGTAACATCTATGGATGGAATATTACGCCAAACGAGATGTTGGGAATAACAAGAGTGCTAGGTATGGAAGGGCATACTAATTGGGAGGCCTTTAAATACCTGGGAATCCCTATTTTTAAAAATCCCCTAGAGCCTCTCAATGGAACCATCTGGTCGAAAAAATAAAGAATAAATTTTCCTCATGGGGGGCGAATTGGTTAAATTTAGCAGGGAAGGCAGTCCTGATAAAATCTGTGGTGTCCAGCATCCCTATCTACCAGAGCTCGCTGATGTTAGCCCCTTTCACAGTCATCCAAATAATCGAAGCCTTTCAAAGACGCTTCTTGTGGGAAGGAGGAAGGCATGCAAGAAGAAAACTGCACTTGATAAGCTGGGAAAAAACCTCAAAGCCCTTCCTGGAAGGGGGACTTAATTTTAAAAAAACCAGAGTTCAAAACTTGGCCTTGGGGGAAAATATTCTCTGGAAGATGATCACCGGCAAACCTTCTTGAATTAAACTCGCGCTTTGGAGGAAATAATTTCGGGGGCCACGGGACAGAAGCTTAGAATTTCCTTGCAAAGAAACGAAAATCTCCCCTATCTTTGCGCTCTGCAAAAAGGCGCTTCCTCATTTCAACCCTCACCTTACTTGGGTGCCAAAAAATGGTAAGAAAATCAGAATCTAGACAGACTCCATAATGGGAGACCCACCTCTCAAGCTATGACAGGACCTACTATGCCTCAAGAACTGGATGGACAGTCAAAATATCATGGCGCTTTCCGACATTTCAATCTAGGGGGCAGACATGCTTCAAACCTGGAAAGGGTGGGGAGTGCCAAATAGACCAGCTGCTCTAGACTGTCACTGGTGTGCCCTCAAGAGATGTATTCAAGGGAAGGCCCCCCTAAAAAAGAAAGGTAAAAACGAAAGAGGATGGGGAAGGAATGCACAGGCCTACACCACTGCAGAAGGCTACCAACTCTTCAACAGCGTCCCCACTGCTATGCCTAATCTGGCACTCTGGAAAGCAATCTGGCAGTCCAACTCTCTCCCAAAAATTGACCTCTTTATTTGGACCCTGGCGCACAAGAGTATCCAAACAGGGGAGAACCTCCGAAGACGTGGCTGGGAAGGACCCTTTAGGTGTCCCCTTTGCCTTCATGTGGAAGAAACCACAGACCATCTTCTCTTAAATTGCGGCTTTTCAAAAGAAGTCTGGAGGATGGCAACAGGTCCTCAAATCGCCCTCAATATTCCTCCTGATTTAATAAGGCTCCTTCTCCACTGGGACTCTTATTATCCTTTCGTTGTCAAGGGGAGAACCCAAGCTTTCTTGCTGTGGGGAATGCTTCCAAAGTTTATCCTGTGGAACCTTTGGCTAGAAAGGAACCATAGAATCTTCAGAGATAGCCAAAGAAATGTAGCCATAGTCATCACCAAAATTCAAGCTCTCTTGGGTGAATCAGCTCCTTACCTCTGCACTACAATCAAGAATCATAGGCTGGAAGAAGCAGAGGAGCGTTGGCTAAGCCAATTCAAGATACAAGGTCTTGAGGCCCAAAAAGCAAGTGATCCAATCAAAGAAGACTGGGAGATTAGGAAGAGCAAGCAGGATTTTGCCAACTGGAAAAGTGCAATAAACACTCCTATTCTCTTCTTTGACAGGGCCTCGAAAGGCAACCCAGGCTAGGCTGGGGGAGGGGGGATAATTGAAAATCTCACAGAGGCTACAGCAACGCGCTTTTCTTTGGGCCTAGAAATAGAGTCCAACAATAGAGCTAAGGCCTTGACTCTCTGGCAAGGACTACATCAAGCAAAAAAACTCTGAATCCAGGACTTGACTATAATCGGTGACTCCAGAATAATTATATAGGCTATAATTAACCAATCTAAGACCCAAAGCATTATTCTAAATAACCTTCTCGATAAGATACGCCTTCTTCTAAGGAACTTTAAATCGTATAAATTCTTTCATGTGCTAAGGGACCTCAATGGTGCGGTTGACAAGGAAGCCAATAGAGGCGCGTTGCTGGAGGTGGGTGTACTGACAGTGAATGAAGTGATAGATCGCGTGGAGCTCCCTTGAACCCAAGCCCGTGCTCTCTCATATACTCAAATGCAAGCTTTGGCAGTAGATTGGAAATCAGGGGAATCTGAAAGTCCAGTACGTGACAGAGGTTTGGTTGGTCGAAGGAGTTATCTCAGTACCATGAGGAAGGGAGCTTCAGATATGGGGGAGACAAGAGATCCGCGCGCCCTTCCCCCACAAATCTTGTAAATCTAAGTGCAATGATGAGAAGGTGTGAAGAAGAAATAAAGGGCGAACTCTCCCCTCTCAATCCAGTTTCAAGGCGTTTTTGCAAGTCATCCAGGGACAGAGAGAGGGTGAAGCATCCATCAGAGAAGGGCAAGACGCAAGGGGGGAGAGGCACGACCGGAAATGGCTTCTTCATCGACAGGAAATATGAGCACTGAAGAGAGGTTAAAGGAAATGGATAAAGCTTTGGAAAACCTAAAGCAACTGCTCCAGCATCAGCTGGACTTCCTGGAGAACTTGGACTCAGAAGCTGGGCGCCGAATGGAGCAGCTTGAAGCAGATATCATCACTACAAAGATTGGATTTTCGGAGGAGTTGGACAAACTGCATAAGGAACTAAAAAATACTCAACAGGAATTCAAAGAGAGAATGGATCAGCTGGAAGCCAAGATGGCTCAGCTGAACAATGATTGGAATCAAGACCCCAAGAATTAATCCATCTCACTAGCAGTCTGTTAGCTAGATCTGACCAACAAAATGGCATTTTGTATAGAAGCCATTGCTGTAAATAATCTAGTACCTTTAGAAGGCATACAGAATCTAGATCAGTTTCCAAGTCTATAGCTGTAGCAGTAGATTGGTTTCAGAAAGGCAAGCCCGAAGAAATTCGAGGCTTTTGTAATTGAATCTGTGGCCACGCCACCTTCTTAATATAATCTATAACCGTTTTCATAAAAAAAAAATATGGATGGTCACATCGAAGATAAGTGTTGGAAGCTACATCTAGAGATAAATACAAAGAACAGTAAGAAAGGATGCCAAAAAGAAGAACCCATTAGAAAAGGATTCCAATAACCTAGAAGAGAGTGGCTTGGATGTCGATGAGAAGATGTTTTGCACTTTAGTGCAAAAGGAGATTGATTCAAATTATTTTAGGCATGAAATGAGAACGGAGATATAATAAATAAATGCGCAGAGATATTGCGGATATCCAATAATATAACAGGAATGTATCAAAGATGCAACCATAAACACATAGATACAGTAATACAGGATTTCTATTAATGAAAGAAATGTACAGACTGTAAAAATATAGAGTGAAAGACTCGCTAGAATGGTAACAACTTATCTCTGAGAAGAGATGTGATGGCTACTCTCATTCTCAAGAAGATGATTATTACAATGAGGCTCCAAAGGCCTTTTTAACATAAGTAAAATCCAAAACCCTAACCCTGGAAGATGAAAAGCCAAACGTTTGCGGCCCCTGATGGGGGTAGTTGATACGTCAACTTCCCAGGGGTGTAACTTTTGCATACAATATTCGTTTGGGGTGCTTGATACACCATTGGAAAGGTCTAATCGAGAAGAATTATTTTTTATTGGTACAAGCTAGTGCACTTCAATAATTTTCTAGACCCCGAATCCCCAAAAACCGTCGTTTAGGGCCTCAAAACAACCCTGAAAGTTTGGAACCCAAAAAACTGCCAAGATGGAAAACTATTTTTCAAGCCTGTGGAATAGGTGGGTGGCCATAGATATCCACCTAGATCAGAGATGAATTTGAGTAGCCTTCATCACACGGAAGTGAATAAGATGACAAAACTCCTCCATAATAATATCTAGGTCAAAAAGACCAAGGTAGATGCTTTATTCAATTCCAATTCATAGGCCAACCTCATAGTGTAATGTCCCTTTCCAAATAAGAGTTCCAGAGAGGAGGCTTAATGGTCTAAACCACCCTGTTAGACTATATCTAGGGCCAAAGAGGGGTAAACAATGTTACTAGAGGTCACTCCAGTCACAGGTGTTATATTCGGAAAGTGACATTGAGCTAAAAAGGGTTAAAAGTGCTTTTAAGTCATTATGAGCTAAAAATAGAAGTCAACAATGAATTAGGGTTTCAACAATGATTTAGGGTTTTGGAAGTCAACAATGAATTAGGGTTTTAGTATGATTTAGGGTTTTGGAAAGATATAAAGGAAGGTTCAACGACCTAATTGAGGATTATGTAGATTATGACTTGTCATTGAGGAGAAGAGGCGCATCTCAGGAGAGATAGTTCAGTGTATTCCAGGAGGAAGACACCAGTTGGCCGATTTCAGTGTTGAAAGACACACCCTAGTCACCGAGAAGATCATCTAGGTCATCCATCATTCTTCATTGATTCCAAAGTGCTCCCATATTTAAGATATTATCTTTTAGTTACTTATTTGTATTCCGGCTAAGATCCTTTTGTCTTTTGATCTAGCCAAGTGTTGTTATTTTATTCAGCCACAGTTGCTTATTTGTATTCCAACTAAGATCCTTTATCTGTTGATCTAGTCGAGTATTGTCAGTTTATTCAGCCACATTCGGCCATTTTGTAATCCACAGAGATATCATAATACAAACTTTGCAGTCCTTTGTCATGTTTATTATTTGTATGATCATTTATATGTTGTAAACCTTTGATCCTACACTAACATTAGCAGTGTTTCCTCAACTAGCCAAGTTAGGAACATTACAGTGGTATTACAGCTTTAGTCCTACCAGCATGTGACTAAAGACAATGAGTACAGCAGAAGACCCAGAGGGTCATGAACACGTAGGTGATGAATATGTCACTTACAACAGGCATCAGGAAAGAAGGCATAGGCCTGATTTTCCCCTTTTTCCTCCTAGCTCAGAGGAAGAGGAAGAGGCACACAGAGAAGCAGAGAGAAGGGCAGAGCGTGAGGTGGAGCCTGAAGCAGAGAGGATGCTAGGAGACAGATATGAGTGACCAGAGGGTAGTGGCAAGGCCCCCATAGATCCGGAGGTATCTTTCATGCAGGTTATCAACGATATGTTAGCTAGTCAACAGACCATGTCTCAGTCCTTGGCACAAGTGGTTGATAGAATGGCTAGAGTGGGCACCCCAGATACACAAGTCCCACATGCAACACAGGGGAACTCGGGAGAAGGAAGTAGACCCCAGTCACCCTCTTGCACATACACCTCTGTGAGTAGGATTCCCATACCTTTGTTTCCTAGTTTCCAGAGGGCACCCCCGGTAGCAGCACCGCCATCGATAGAACAGAAGCCACCCACTCATGCCAAAGACATTGTAGAGTATAGGAGGGAGTATGAAGCATTGGGTCGTGACTTCCATCAGGACATGACCTTAGTCAAGTACTGTGGACTCAGACTCAGGAACTACCCCAGAGAGCCGTAGAGGGGAGGACCACAACAACAACAGGGGCATAATCTTGATTTCATATGAAAAGTTGGGAAAATCACCATCCCTTCTTTTGATGGATCGTCCAAATACACCGCCAGAGCTTGGGTACAGAACCTAGACACGTATTACAAGCTCAACCAAATGACTAAGACAGAGGCCATTAGTTTTGTGACCTTACACTTGGAGGGTGAGGCACACGAGTGGTGGTATCATGGACTGGTGACATTGGGTCACAATCGCCTCACCTCCTATAGGGAGTTTACAGATAGGCTCATGGACAGGTTTGACAGGAAGGATCCCAAGATACACTTCAGGGATCTAGCCCAGTTGAGACAAATTGGCACAGCAGAGGCATTCATCACAGAGTTTCAATGGGTAGCCATGGTAGTGACATATATATCAGAGCCCAGGATGATCATGCTATTCACAGAAGGACTCATAGAGCCTTTGAGAGGATGGGTGAAGGTATACATGCCTCCCACTTTGCAGGATGCCATCCTTCGCACTCGAGATCTAGCAGACTTAGTGCCAAAGACTAAAACTTTCTCCAAACCATTTGTGCCCCAGAGGGATTGAGACAGAAAGCCATTCCAGAGAGAATGGAAGGGCAAGGAGAAGTTGGATGATGAGACTAGGCGAGAGATTATGAGGAAGAAGCTTTGCTTCAGCTACAGAGATCCTTCGGTCCTATGCCACAGGTGCATGGGCAAGGGAGAGATTCATTATATTGAGGTAGCAGTAGACAGTGTGGACAGTGAGGAGGAGGAGTAGGACAATGGATCCAGTAGTTCAGAGGAGGAGTCATCACCAGCAGAGGAGCAACCTCCTCGTAGACCACTGACACCGGCAGGATCCCATCCTCTAGTAGTCCCACAACTGTTAAGGCAGGATAACAGGAGGAAACCAACAAAGGGAGGAGTCATAATGACCCTTTTTGGTGTTCCCAGGTATGATACCCTCCGTATCAGAGGGATTATTCAGGGGCAATGTGAAATCGCCCTGATAGATGGTGGGGCCACCCACAACTTCATCAATGCTTCACTAGTATCAAGACAAGCACTTCAGACAGAGGAGTTTGAGGGGTTTGATGTTGCGGTAGTAGATGACCACACAGTGGAGTGTCTAGACAGAGTTCCAAACTTAGAGATGAAGTTAGGGAACTACACAGTGAGAGACACATTTTATGTGGTTGACCTATCAGACACATATGTGGTGTTATGAGTTCAATGGATGATTACCTTGGGAAAAATCACTACCAACTACCAAACCTTGGAAATGGGATTCAAAGATCAGGATGGGAAGAAGGTTGTTCTAAGAGGTATGTCGACAGGAGCACCCAGGACAATTTCATCCAAGAGGATGGAAAGGATATTCAGACATGAGGAGGTAGCATATGCCATAGAATTCTTGATCACTACTCAGAAGGATTTAGAAGGTTGACAACAATACCATACAGATATCAAGAATTTATTGGGACGACATCAGCAGGTCTTTAAGGCAATTCCACCAGGGAGACCACCTGACAGGGGATTTGAGCACACCATTGAGTTGGAGGAGGGGGAAAAACCTATGATCACCCCCCCCCCCTTATCGTCGTTCTAGTAGGTTCAAGGATGAGATAGAGAAGGAAATCAAGGAATTGTTGGCAATGGGACACATTAGACCGAGAAACAGCCCATTCACTTCTTCAGTTGTCTTAGTTCTGAAGAAGGATGACACCATGAGGATGTGCATTGATTACCGAGCCTTGAACAAGAAAACCATCAAGAACTGGTACCCTATCCCATGCATTAACGAGTTGATGGATGAACTGCAGGGGGCAGTTTTCTTCTCAAAAATTGATCTACGCTCTGGATATCATCATATCAGCATCCAAGAGCAGGACATATAGAATATGGCATTTCAATGTCATTTTGGACACTTTGAGTTCCTAGTTATGCCATTTGGGCTAACCAATGCACCCGCTACATTCCAGTCTTGCATGAACCATATATTCAGGGATCAATTAAGGAAATCAGTCTTGGTTTTCTTCGACGACATATTGATCTATAGCCGGTCATGGAAAGAGCATATGAGGCACCTGGATGAGGTATTGAGCATCATGGAGGCACAATCATTGTATGCCAAAGAGTCCAAGTGCGAGTTCGGTATGATAGAGTTTCTTTAATTAGGCCACATCATCCGTGCACAGGGGGTACAGGTGCACCAGGAGAAGATCAGGGCCATTCTGGATTGGCTGACACCCAAGAATGTGACAGAATTAAGGATCTTCTTCGGGTTGTGCAACTATTATAGGTGGTTTGTTCGGGGTTTTTCTCAGCTTGGAGAACTGCTGACAGATCTTACCAAGCATGGGGCCTTCATATGGACCGAGAAATCACAGGAAGCCTTTGATCACATGAAGAAAGTCATGGGCACTTGTCCAATGTTGGCACTACTAGACTTCACCTTGTCATTTGTACTAGAGTGTGATGCATCTAGCAAAGGGATCGGGGCAGTTTTGATGCAGGGAGGACACCCCATTGTATTTGAGAGCCGAAATCTTAGTCAACCTGAGATGTTGTACTCCATTTATGACAAGGAAATGTTGGCAATCATTCATGCCTTGACCAAGTTCAGACAATATTTGGTGGGCAGAAAATTCGTGGTCAAGACCAATCACAATAGTTTGAAGTATTTCCTTGAGCAGAATGACCTCAGTGAGCACCAACAGAAATGGGTGACGAAGGTACAAGCATTCGACTTTGACATAGAGTATGTCAAGGGGAAGAAGAACATTGTGGCCGATGCACTATCAAGGAGACCTGCGGCATGTTCTTTGATGGAGATTTCAACAGATTGGAAATCCCACTTATTAGTGGAATATTCCAAGAACAAGTTCACTTGTGAGGTGATGGATGGGCAGATACAGGATGACCGGTATAGAGTCATTGATGGTGTCATATTTTACAAGGATAGAGTCTACCTGGTGCCATATTTAGGGCTTAAGAAGAAGAACCTCAATGCAGTTCATGATTCACCTCTAGCAGGCCATCAGGGGTTTTTCAAAACCTACAGACAGATCAGAGAGAGGTTCTCATGGAAGGGCCTCAAACAGGACGTTATGAGACACGTCAGTGAGTGTGTGACTTGCCAGCAAAACAAGTCAAATCATGCTCTTCCAGCAGGGCTACTTCAACCACTCCCCATTCCAGAGTAGAAATGGGAGAGTATATCTATGGACTTCATCACCGGTCTACCCAAGGTTCAGGGTAAGGGCTGTATCTATGTAGTGGTCGACAGATTGACCAAGTTTTCTCACTTCTACACCATACCGACAGAGTATAGCGTAGTTCAGGTAGCCAAGCTTTTCTTTAGGGAGGTCTTCAGACTTCATGGATTGTCGAAGAACATCGCCAGTGACAGGGACAATCGATTCATAGGTACATTTTGGAGAGAGTTGTTTTGGTTGGTGGGGACAAAGTTGACACCTAACACCCGCTATCACCCTCAAACATATGGGCAGACTGAGATTGTCAACAAGTGGTTTGAAGGGTATTTGAGTAACTATGTAGGAGGAAAACAGAGAACATGGGTAAAGTGGTTACATTTAGGAGAACATTGCTACAACACCACCTTCCACATGTCCATTGGTATGACACCCTTTCGAGAATTGTACGGATATGATTATCCCACTTTGGTAGACTTGGTATTCGGGGAGAGCAGAGCTCCCAAGGCCAAGGATTGGATCATAGAGAGTCAGAAGATCCTCAAGTTGTTGAAAGAGAACCTATAGATGACGCAAAACCGATAGAAGATAAGTGCAGACAGGCACAGGATAGATCGCAGCTTTGAGGTTGGAGATTTAGTTTTATTGAGACTCCAACCCTACAGACAGTCATCTCTGAAGAAGAGTGGGGCTGAGAAGCTCAAACCCAGATTTTATGATCCTTACAGGATCATGTGTCGAGTAGGCAAGGTTTCTTACAAGCTAGAGCTTCCATAGGGGAGCAAGATTCATAATGTGTTCCACGTGTCTTGCCTAAAAAAGGCAGTGGGAAAATTCATTAGCACATTGGAGGAGCTTCCCCCGTTGGATGAGGAGGGACAGTTGGAGTTAGTTCCGGAGGAGGTTTTGGATTTTTGGGAGCAGAAACTGAGGAGAAGGGTCATCAGAGAGTGTTTTATCAGATGGAGAGGGCTTCCAGTAGAGGACGCTACTTGGGAGAGCGAGCAGGTGTTGTAGCACCCTGGACTGGTATTGCTTGAGGACAAGCAATTTCGGGAAGGGAGGACTGTAATGTCCCTTTCCAAATAGGAGCTCTAGAGAGGAGGCTTAATGGTCTAAACTGCCCCGTTAGACTATATCCAGGGCCAAAGAGGGGTAAATAGAGTTACTAGAGGTTACTCCAGTCACAGGTGTTATATTCGGAAAGTGACATTGACCTAAAAAGGGTTAAAAGCAATTTTAAGTCATTATGAGCTAAAAATAGAAGTCAACAGTGAATTAGGGTTTTAGTAGTGATTTAGGGTTTTGGAAGTCAACAATGAATTAGGGTTTCAACATGATATAGGGTTTTGGAAAGCTATAAAGGAAGGGTCAACGACCTAATTGAGGATTATGCAGATTATGACTTGTCATTGAGGAGAAGAGGTGCATCTCAGGAGAGATAGTTCAGTGTATTCCAAGAGGAAGACACCAATTGGCTGATTTCGGTGTTGAGAGACACACCCTAGTCACTGGGAAGATCATCCAGGTCTTCCATCATTCTTCATTGATTCCGCAGTGCTCCCATATTCCAGGTATTATATTTTAGTTACTTATTTGTACTCTGGCTAAGA
This sequence comes from Picea glauca, assembly GCA_000966675.3. Lineage (NCBI taxonomy): Eukaryota > Viridiplantae > Streptophyta > Pinopsida > Pinales > Pinaceae > Picea > Picea glauca. The sequence continues at coordinate 83,523 of JZKD02S1676239.1, forward strand.
TCCTTTTGTCTTTTGATCTAGCCGAGTGTTGTTATTTTATTTAGCCGCAGTTTCTTATTTGTATTATGGCTAAGATCCTTTGTCTATTGATCTAGTCGAGTATTGTCAGTTTATTCAGCCGCATTCGGCCATTTTGTAATCCACAGAGATATCATAATACAAACTTTGCAGTCCTTTGTCGCGTTTATTATTTGTATGATCATTTATATGTTGTAAACCTTTGATCCTACACACACATTAGCAGTGTTTCGTAGACTAGCCAAGTCAGGAACATTACACATAGCAGCCTGATCTGTAAATTGTCGTGGATATTCCACTAGAATAGTTCATCATAACATATCTAATAAATAAAACTGAAATCTATTGTTGGACACACATTTTGGATGCATTTTTTAGAAATATCCTAAGGGTTGAGGAGTGTGCAATAAATGCACATTCATGATCGGAGCACGCAGTAAAGGTGCATTTAGGATCAAGAATGCAATAAAAGTGCATAAGAATATAACGCAAGGAAATAAAGCAAGGAAATAAAAGCAAAGAGATAAAGCAAGAAAAACAACATGTAGATGAAAATAAAGGAAAAGCAACATGCAAGAGAAAATAAAGGAAATGAAGCATGCATATGTGAAGGAAGGAAAAACACATATGAACTATGTGTTGTCATGAGTTGTCATAGGGTTTTGTGATAAGCTAGTATGGTTTTGATCCCTAAGTTCTGTGTATACATATGTAATGGGTTGGGAAGAATAGATTGTTGTTGTTGCTAAGAGAATAGGCTGAGAATGAGAGAGAGTCTATGTCTAAAGGGTTAGGGGAGAGTTTGCAGAGAGAGACTTGCACTTAAGAGTGACTAGGAAGGATGGGGAAATATATCATGATGTATCTATTGTAGCGCAATGCACAAGCCTGAGATGATTGCACAAATAATAATAAATAAGCTAGTCGTTGTGGGCGTAGCCCGAGGATTGGGTGAACCACGTTAAATTCTATGTCTTAATGTATTTGTCAACCAGTTGCCCATCCATCCTGCCATGGATCATGACCATCCCATAGCCACCCTTGACACCCTCGACGTATGTGCCTAGTTCTGCGTTCTTCGTCCTCTAACTCCCATAGGGTCGTTTTCGTTTCGGCTATCTTCTACGCTATGACCCGTACAATATGATACAACACATACAAAATAAAGACCCTATGATATACTATACAATGTACGCTCGTTTGAATTTTCAATTTCGAATTTATTAATGCAGTGCTCGTTTGAATTTCCAATTTTGAATTTATTAATGCAGTGCTCGTTTGAATTTCCAATTTTGAATTTATTAATGCAGTGCTCGTTTGAATTTTCAATTTTGAATTTAATAAAGGCGCCAAGGATCGATGCCCATTCCAATGCAGATTTTGAATTTGAAAACCCGTTCAACCTATGATTTTGAATTTGTAAACCTGCCTGCCCAACCTTTTCGCTTTCCTATAATTAGATCATTTATGCAAAAAATTCTTATGATTTATTGGTGAGGATCTATATCAATGGTTAGGAGGTTTGGGATTTTGAAAAAAACTGTAACTAAACACATCAATGGAAAGGTAAGAAACGCTAAGTGGAAGCATTCATAATATAGTGTATTCTGCAGACAAAAAGCAATGCTAAGAGAGAAAATATGTTTTTGTGTCCAAAACAACTAACACAACAAATTTTCTTTTGTATCGAATTATTTTGCAGATGAACGAAGCGACTGCTTTCAAGTTACAAACATCGTCCACATCTATGTGCTCTGGTTGCAAGATCCAAAGAAAGAAAGGCTCAGAGCAATGCGTTCTTGTGCCTTATTTTCCCCAAAGCCATCCCAAAAAATTCCTCTTGGTGCACAGAGTCTTCGGAAATGGCCATGTTATCAAATTACTACAAGTTTATTCCTTTGCTATAATGTCATCTACCAGCATATCGTTCCAAAATTATTTGCTAATTATCCACAAATTCAAATGTCTTCTTCATCTTCATAACAAATTGTGTAATCTATTTCATAGTTTCAAATATGTTTATCGTGAACTCTGACAATTGGTACATACCAATAATGTCCAAAGGAACTAATCTCCATAATTGTGAGACAAGCTCTACTTAAAATTTCTCCAGCCACAAATCCTACAAAGACAAAAATTTCAGACATAATCAAAGTTTCGCTCTCATTGAAATTGCAAGCATGGTGGAATGATGCCTCAAAGGATTGAAACGCTCCCAAAATAGGTTTAATTAAAATAGTAAATGCCTCAAGATTGGGTTTCTAATATGTTTTGTACTGATCGGTACAAAGTACTTGTGATGGGTTGGATAATTGTGGGATTGGTTTGTTGTTACTGGATCTTCCGATCGAGCAGGGAGGTGATGAAGTAAGCAGTATGGTGTACAAGGTAAGCGGAAGAATTCGAGATCATGTCCATGACTATGTAGGAATAATCAATGAACTACTGAAGAAAGTAGCATAACTGCAATCCCAATTGACTTCTGCTCAAGTAGAGATCACCAACATTACTCTGCAACATGTCAATCTCTTACCCCTTCTTACATGATATCATGAAATTTTCAGATCCCATTTTTTTCTACTTATCACCACGATGAGAAAGTGAAGATATGACGCACACGAGCCCCTATGTTTTAGATGATTTAGGTCCTCTCGAATTATGGGAGCCACTCTAGATATTAAAAATAACTATTAGCAATCCACAATTCCTACATCTCTCTTGAAACATTTTATCCACTCATATGTATCTTGCAAGCATGAATATTCCAAAATTCTTCTTCAGCATGCATAAAATTCTTATATATGGATTTGAATGATTATATATGGATTTGAATGTGAATGTGATGCATGAAATTCTTATATATGGATCTTGCAAGCATAAATATTCCAAAATTCTTCTTGAGCATGCATGAAATTCTTATATATGGATTTGAATGATTATATATGGATTTGAATGTGAATGTGATGCATGAAATTCTTATATATGGATCTTGCAAGCATAAATATTCCAAAATTCTTCTTGAGCATGCATGAAATTCTTATATATGGATTTGAATTTGATCCATGAAATTTGTATATGTGGATTTGAATCTAGGAGATAAAACATGTAACAACATGGTGAGTTTGGTGTGTGAGTATTGTCCACTTTCTTTAGGTAATCCCCTTGAAAAAGTAAGCACATGAAAACATCTGATGTTCTCCTTTTTTATTGAGATCACCCATCCTACAAGTATGTAGAACTACATGTCTTCTATTCAATGCAATAATATTATCATGATTGGTAAGGATAAGCGGGTGCCTTTTGATGGGTCCTGAAGTGTGCCACTTACTATTCAATTTGAGAAAAAGATGAAGATAATTAAACAAGATGTTCTTCATTGGGCACAAGAAAAACAAATTAGAGAAGGAAATTATTGCTATTGAGTTAGAGCCGAATGGATTATATTTTCAAGAAATGGTTGGATATTTTAATGAGTACAAGTTAAGGGTTAATCATTTAGAGAAAAGGAAAATAAATATATTGAAAAATAAGGAAGTAGCATGGAGATTAAAAAGTAGAACACTATAGTTAGAGTTAGAAGATGAAAATACATTTTTTTCCCATGAGTATGCACTTCATTGGAAAAATGTTAATGCCATATGGAAAATTAATAGGAATGATGGATTAGTGGCATCTAGTTTTGAGGATATTGCAATAGTTGGTATTGATAATTTTAATGATATTTACAAGGTTAAAGGTAGGTTTTCAATATTTGAAGTGGTTAGAATGACTACCTTTTACTTATTTTTGTAAATGAGGTAGACAACGAGAGATTATTGGAGGTTTATAAAGAGGAAATGAAATTTGTAATCCACATTTTTCAAAAGGACAAAATTCAAGGGCTTCATGGGTGGCCCATGGAATTCTTCCTTGGTTTTTTTGAGGTTATTGAAGGGGATCTTTTAAGATTTTTTGATGAATATAGGAGGACTAGGAACATGCTTGCTTCTTTTAATGTCACTTTGTAGCCTTGATTCCAAAATTAGATGGCCCCTCTTCATTTGATGAATTGAGGCCTATTTTTTTGTATAACTACATATACAAGATTATCAAAAAAATTATATCCATGAGAATTATATTCACGAAGTTCTCTCAACCTTTTTAGAAGGATTTACACAAATTTGATATATAACTCCAATTTGAATTATGGTTTCCAATTTTCAATGTTTATTTGGAAAAATAACAAAGCTAATGTCTGGAATCTTGTTTGATATGGGTGGATGACAACTCGATTTTAATATCTCCCTGGAAAGAAAAATAAAAAATAGTAGCCATGGCCAAAGATTCTAAGCCAAAAGAAGTCATGACTCCTAAATATCTTAATACCTTGAGATTTACAACTCTACCACATGCTTTTGAGTACGGGGAATTTTTTCAATAATACAAAGAGTAAATTGGGACATACTTATTCCAACCCAACTAAGTAGGATGTATAGAATTCCATCACAAACAAGAATGTTTGAAGGTCCCAACTACATAATTTGGTGCTTGATCCCAAGCTAATTTTGACTTGTGGCCATATTTTCCCTAACTTATTAGATGATAATGGATTTGATTGGTGTACTAAAAATTATTTTCATTGTTGTGTAACAAGATCCAGAGGATGCCATGGAAAGAGGACGTGTACAGCGTAGAACTACCAAATCGCAGAGAGGAAAGTGGGTGGAAGAGGATATTACAACAGAATTTGCAGACACAATAAAGGTAATAAGACAAAGCAACCTCAACCAAAGGAGGAAGGTATTTATGAATTCACAAATGCTACAACATAGAGGAGATAAAGTCATTTTTTTCCATGTGGCCTTTGAGGTCAAACTTATTAGTTGAAAATGCGCAAGAATGGTGAATAAATGTGATTCTATGATCAAGGGAAAAGTTTGAAAATTAGGATGGCCATGTGGGATAGGGATGTTGGATACTTTTCTTGTTGAAATTTTGGCTCGATGTATATACCTAGGGTCGTAAAATTGTTTTTTTTTTCAACTCAAAAATATGATATTAATATGTCAAATATGTGACTAAGGTGAAGTTTTATGTTGGATAGCATATTCATTGAAATGAAAGAATTGGTGTACTAAACATTATCGACTATGTTGTGTATTACAAGAGCCAGATGAGGCCATGGAAACAGATCGTGTTAGAAAAATAGGACCGCTGAGCAATAAAATAAAACAAATGCAGAAAACAAAACACAGAAGATACACAATACAAGAGAGACAAAGATTTACGTGGTTCACCCAGTGTGCGCTACGTCCACTAGAGAAATTGCCAGGTCCTTCCTTTATTATTATCCAGCAAATGAAGGGATACAACCTACAGCAAAACCTGTTGTAACTTCCTCTTCTTTCTCTCAAAGTCTCCTCTCTCAAAATACAATATTCACCATCGACCATAGCCACAATACATTTCCCTCATAAAAGAGGGTTGCCTTCTAGGGAAAAAAATCCTAACATAATCTCTACCGTTAGATCTGAGACCTTATAATGAACGGTCCAGATTTACAATGAAATTACTATATACATTTACAAGGCAATTTTTCCTTCGGGGGCTTCGCCCCCCAACCCCCCAGACCCCGCATAGGGGGTAACCCCCCCTCTGCACTCCCCCACGTGGAAGAGTTTTTATACTTCTGGGGTGTAAATACTTCATGGGGTATAAACACGGCTGAAAGCAAGGACCTCTAAATCGGGAAGATAATCAGGCTCCACAACCAACAATCTCCCACTTGGAGACTGATCTCAACAACTTCACCACTGTTGTATATGCTAGACTCTGAACCTTCTTGGACCTGGAAAATTTCTCATCTTCATCTTCATTCCTGAAGACCAAATGAAACTGAGTAGGAACTCAGTTTCTCCTTGGTTACTCCCTTTGTTAACATGTCTACATGATTCTCGCTAGTGTGTATCTTTTCCAAATTCAAATGTCCATCTTCGAGGGTGGATAGTATGAAGTGGTACCTCAACTGTATATGCTTAGTATTCGAATGGAAGGTTGAGTTATTTTCAAGGTGAATGGCACTCTGACTGTCACAGTATAACCTGTTGTTCTCCTGCTTCTTTCCCAATTCCTCCATAAACCTATGTAACCAAATCATCTCTTTATTAGCCTCTGTAGCAGCAACATACTCTGCCTCTATTGTTGAAAGTGAAACAACCTTTTGCAGTTTCAAAATCCAACTTACTGTTGTTCCACCTA
>JZKD02S1676239.1:106097-135811 GCA_000966675.3 Picea glauca
TTAGGTCTTCTTACATCCGCCTTATTCTATTTTATTGAAAGGTCTTATTAATATTGACCTTTATTACATCTGAATACATTGATCTACCTATGTGCGGGTTAGGACCTTAACACTCGCACAGCTAGAAATTATGCTAAGAGACCACGCACTAGACTAGTACATGAGTCTAGACATGAACAGTGCCCCAAGAATGACAAGGACACTCACCGACATTAAGAAGCTACTGATTAACGAGTTCCAGAAGCTGAGCTCAGAGGATCATTACATGAATGAGATGATTGAAATCATATAGAAACCAAGAGAATCTATATGGGAGATTGATCATAGATTCAAGCGATTGAAGGGAAAGCTCAAATACCTTGTGACCGATATGCAACATCAGCCCCTATTTGTCAACTCATTATTACCACATTTAAAATATCCTTTACGAGAATAGAAGTTTCAGACGCAATAAGAGGCTCTGTAGGAAGCCTTGCAACTGAAAGAGAACCAGTACCAACAGACGAACCCAACTATCAAAGAATTGAAGGAGGATTTGAAGAATCTAACATTTCAGCTGAACCAGAATAAGAACAAGGGAAAACGAGAAGTCATTTAGTGCACCACATGCAGGAAGGAAGGACACCACAAGAACGAATGCCCAACATTTGCGCAGTATATGGAAGTCGGTATGCCAAACCCGTTACCACAGGGAGGACTCTGGTGTGAAATATTCAAGAAATCGGGTCACGACCCTTCACCATGATGCATAAATACCAGACAGTCCCAAAGAGTTCATACTACACCTTTTGCAAATCAGTGGGCCATGATGATAAATATTATAGAACCATGGAGATGATGTGGGAAAGAACATCATATTCATATAGGGTATAGGCCGAAATGATGACTGGGCAAGCAGCACCACAGTTCAATCAAGCCCCAACTCCATACAACACTACGCAACCACAGTATAATACTATGCAGCAACCATAAAATAACGTCCAGCCGTAGTACAACCCGGCATAGCCCCAGTACAATACCACACAGTACAATCAGGCACCACAGTATAACGCGCCGAGAGGTGATCAAGTAGGCTACCGAGGAGGAGGATGAGCTAGAGGAGGTTTCAGATGAGGTAGAGGACCAGTCACATGTCACAATTATCAGCAGCCAAGACATTATGCACGGGAATTTCCACTTCCACCAGCAACTTGTATGTATTTTTGTGCATCGGACCACGATACAGAGGAATGGCTGACACTACTAGTAAATATTCAGGAAAAGAGGAACCAGAACAATCAGAATGTTCAGTGGATTTCAGCCGAAGCAAGGGATGATGGATGAAACATCAATATAGTCACTCGTGGAGGAACGAAAATAGGAAATGACGCAGTTCAACAGGAACCAGTGCATAACCAATGGGTAAAGAGGAACATTGAACCAAAGCAGCAGTTAGACACGCAAAAGGAAAAGGATATCTTTGAAGAATCCCGACAAGAATTTCAGAAGGAGGACACAACGTCGACTTCAATTGCGTAGCCATTCAAGGAAGCCCCAGAATATGAGATGTCGCCCTCACTAGATCATACCAATGGAATGCAACCCATGGGAAAAGTAAGTACAATCAAAGGCTTTTTTCAATCATGCGTGAAAGTATTATGTGATCCTTCATCTATGAAAACACTGCAAAACATACTATAGAAATGTAGCAGTGAGACGGACGAAAAGCCAAAACCAAAAACCGTTAACCACATACACACAAGAAGAAGAACAAGTAGGGAATTTAGATTGAATGCTAACATTGGGGATTTTAACATGGGAGACATTATACTAGATCTAGGATCCTAAGTGAATGTATTACCAAAGAAGACATGGCAATGCAAGGGAGAGCCAACATTGGGATACTCAAATGTCCAATTGAAACTAGTAAACCAGCATAGGGTCCTACCAATAGGTAGACTGGAAGGAGTGACAGTAGATCTTGATGGAGTACGCACTAAACCAGACTTCAAAGTCATTGAAATAGTAGACGACACAACACCTTACACGACATTGCTTGGTTTGGATTGAGAATTTGACAACCAAACCATAATCAATTTGAAAACCCAAAAAATAACATTTGAATCTAGAGAATACAGGGTCATAGCACCATTAGATCCATCTGAAGGGGAGAGGTTCATAGAACCCACTTGTCTGGACTTAGAGGAAATCGTTTGGTTGTACAGAACAAATACGTGCGATGAGGATTTTGTAAACCCAATTGCAGATGGGGTACTCAGTTGGTGGAACATTACTTCATGTGCAATAGAATCAGACACCGAGATAGAAAACTAGTAGCAGAGATTACATGAAGTATCCATGAGAATATGTGCAAGAATAGACCGCGCAGTAAGGTGTAGGCACATAAATCAGGGAACCACCCAGTTTCCATGGACTAAATGATTTGGAAACATTCTTGAAACAATATGAAGACGAAGTATTACATAATCAGAGACTGTTAGCACTCAACTTAGCACTAAAGGCCACACCTGCAAGATGGTGGGGTGCACATAAAGAGACAATCACAGACTGGTATCAATGTAAGTGATTACTACACATAAGGTTTGGCATATAATAGGAAAACAATAAACAATAGAAGTATGAAGGATAAGGGACACCGGAGGAACACTTGGAGAAGTGCAAAATGTAGTGGAAAATGACACCACCAAAGGAATGGCCCCGTCACTTTATACATACTTTAGAAGGCATACTAGCAAACTGGTATACAGACCAGGAATTGTGCAAAGGAACTACGACATGGAGGACACTACAATAGAACTTCACAATCACTTTCTCATTCGGACATGAGAATCCCAACATAGATGCATCCCTCAAACGAATCAGAGGAGTGATATTCATCAAAGAACCGGAAATATAATTTATCACAAAAGAGAAACAGTGGAATAAAAAGACAGTCAAGGAACTGTTGTCATGTTACCATGTACAGGAGGAAGCACCAGATGAAGAGAACCAGCGCGATATTCAAATTGATGAAGTAGAAGGCAAACGAGATGTGGAGGGACCACCCATAGAATTAGAAGTCATTTCCACGCCAATCAAGGTAAAGAAAGTTAACATCGGGACTACAGAACATCCCAAAATGGACATCATTGAAGATTACTGGGATGAGAAAACAATAGAAAGCATCACAGAGTTGTTGCATGAATATAGCGACCTTTTTCCCGCAACATTCACAGAGATTAAGGGTATAGCCGGAGAACTAGGATAAATGAAGATACCACTCAGACTTGAAGTGATACCTACCAGACAGTGACCCTACAGACTAAACCTCGTATATAAACAAAAATTTAAAGACGAAATTGATAGGATGCTTGAAGCCAACATCATCGAACCATTTAAGGAGTCGGAATGGATAAGTCCGATAGTAGTGCAGGACAAGAAACATGGAAGAGGAATCTGGATATGCGTTGACTTGAGGAAGTTGAACGATGCATGCCTACACAACTCATTCCCTACATTGTTCATAGATGAAGTGTTAGAGAACGTGGGAGGACATGAATCTTACTCATTCACTGATGGATTCTCAGGCTACCATCATATTGAGATAGCACAGGAAGATCGACATAAGACCTCATTTGTGACAGAATGGGGATCTTATCAGTACACACTCATGTTTTTTGGACTGAAGAATGCATCGACAATATTTTCCAGAGTGGTCATCGCAGCATTTAAGGAATTCATCCATCAGTGTCTTGAAGTATACCTGGATGACTAGACAGTATATAGCCTATTGAAAAACCATGTGGATGTTTTACGACTGATGTTAGAACGATGCAGACAGTGCCATATATCACTAAACATCAAGAAATGCATATTTGGGACACGGTTTGGGATACTATTGGGCCATATAGTATGTAAACAAGGCTTATTATTAGATCCGACAAAGATCACAGTGATTGTTAACTTACCAGCACCAAAAACAGTTCACCAACTACGAGCGACATTAGGACACACAGGATATTATAGGAAATTCATCAAAGGATATGCGCAGATCATAGAACCAATGGAAAAGTTGTTAAGAAAGGATACAAAGTATCAATGGAATGATGAGTGTCAACACGGTCTGGATACCCTAAAGGAAAAGATGGTCACCACACCGATATTAGTATTTCCAGACTGGGAAAAGACATTCCATGTGCATGTAGATGCTTCAGCCATAACACTTGGAGCTATCTTAGCACATCCAGGAGTGGGAGACTTGGATCACCTGATAGCGTTTGCAAGCAAGAAGTTATCAGACTCAGAACAGAATTATAACACGACAGAAAGGGAAGGCCTGGCCATGGTTTATGCACTACAGAAGTTCAGACATTACCTGTTGGGAAAACACTTTCAAATGTTCACAGATCACTCAGCCCCAAAATACCTAGTCAACAAGTCAGCGTTGGTGGGGATAATGTGTTGATGGTTACTATTATTTCAATAATTCGAATTTGAAGTAATAGTTAAACTAAGAAAGCTGAATGCAGGACCTGACCACCTGTCAAGGGTCACAAATGGAGAAGAACCTACGAATTTAGAAGACAACTTTTCGAATGCACAGTTATTCTCAATACATATTGTTGATGATTACTTCGCAAAGATCATCCAGTACTTGAGCACAAGTACTGTGTCGCATGAATACACCATCGCGCAGAAGAAGAACTTAGTATTTTGCGTGGCCTACTATCATCTGATTGCAAGTCATTTATACAAGATGGATGCAAATAGTATCTTGCGAAGGTACATGTTAGAGCATGAATGACCAAGAATTTTATCATAATCCCACAAGGGAATGGTAGGATGGAATTATGCAAGAAAAGATACCATGCATAAGCTACTACGTGCAGGACTATGGTGGCCAACAATTCACAAAGACTCGAAAGAGTATTATCAGAGATGTGATGTTCGTCAAAGGGTAGACAAACCCAATAGAAGAGATGATATGCCACTACAACCACAAGTAACACTAAAATCATTTGACAAATGGGAAATCGACTTTGTGGGACCAATTAACCCACCATCCAAAAGAATAAGGGCAAGGTACATTATCACCGCAATGGAATATCTAACAAGATGGGTGAAAGGTGCACCAGTAAAATATTGCAGCACAGAGACAACATCACACTTTTTGTTTGAACAAGTAATCATGAGATTTGGGTGTTCAAGATTCTTGATGAGAAACCAAGACACACACTTCATAAACAACACCATCCTCACAATGAATGAATAATTTGAATTCCATCACCAGAAAAACACACCGTATCATCCACAGGTAAATGGCACAGTAGAAGCCTTCAATAAAATTATGGAGAACGCACTAACAAAGATATGTAACATCAACAGAGACGACTGGGACCTCAAGGTATCAACAGTATTCTGGGCATACATGACTACATGCAAAAATTTGACAATACACACACCATTCAAACTAGTTTATGGCCAAGAAGCAGTAATGCCATTAGAATTTTTAGTACCCAGCTTGTGCATAGCAGTTGTCACACAAATGACAGAAAGAGGCGCAGTGCAAGAAAGACTAAATCGGTTATTGAACATGGAGGAAGACCGAATCCTATCAGGATTCCATCAACAAGTGCAGAAAGAAAGAGACAAATCTTGGAATGATCAACACATCAAGAAGAAAACGTTCAAGGAAGGATATCTAGTATTAATGTATGACAACAAATCATTTCAGCACCCGGGAAAGCTCAGAATGCATTGGTTAGGAACATACGAAGTAAAATCTGTCATAGACGGAGGAGCTATACAGTTAAGAGATTTAGTAGGTGCAGACCTCAGATGAATGATCAACGGGAGTCGAATGAAACTGTATAAGGACAATCAACCACCCACGACATAGTAAAAAAAAAAATGGGAAAAAGAGCAAAAAGGAAACAAAACTAAAGAAGGCGTAGTACGCTAGAAATAGGAAGGACAAATGCAGTTGGAAAAACAAATTTGGCAAAGGCATGAACAACGGTTACATACAAAGGGAAAACAAGTGGGAAACAGAAAGTCGACAAAAGCAGGACGATAGGACATCACTAGGCAGAATTAAAGGACAGCATGGACCGATGGAACATCACATTAATCATGTCAACTGAAGACGAAAAAGTAAGTGTAATGACAAGTATGAAACCACTGCAGATGCATTGAACCCACAGTTATGGTACATTAAACGCATAATGAAGGAAGTGTCCTCGACAAGCTTCATGGCAAGCCCATACAACACATGAGAATGGGAGAAACTAGTCTATTCACGAAAGGAGAACAGAGAGAGAGAGAAATAGCAGCCAGAACAAATAGAGAGAGACTACAGATCTCACATAAGTTATTTGAAATCAACAAACATTCGATAGTCACCACTATGGCACCATCGAAGCCAGCAGAAGCAGGCCAAACTACTAGGCCGACAAGGGTACAAACTAGGTCACGAGGACCATTGAAGAAAATGACCAGCAGCAGCTGAAGATTGTCGACATCAACGAAATCCCATGCCCAAAGACGATACCGACGAAATCTACACCAATTGTGGAAGAAATTCAGCAACCACAAGGATAGGCCATGAAAGTGGATATGCTAGTAGCAGCACAGGAGCCTCGGAACGAGAAAGAGGAAACCCAAAAGGAAGTGCAAACAGAAAGCATCGAAGCAGCCCTGGAAGCTAATGGAATGGCACAGAATCTGGAAGCAGCAGTGCAACCAGATAAGTCTCAAACGACCCTCTTAGGTCAAACAGCAGGGGAGACCACTGAAGATGCCTCAACTTGGCCAGAATGGCTTACGGGGGAACAACTGGAATTTGCTGGAACTTTTACCTAGCCACCGTAGTAGGAAGACAGAGTACATTTACAAGCTCACCCCACAAGAAGCCTACAGCATAAATTGTTCTACCATGCATACCAGCTGAAGTACAGGTAGAACCAGAGGTATTGGGTCACGCCGAGAAGCTCAAATATTCAGACCATGATATATCAGATGAAACCAAGTTCCCAGAACTTTCATGGAGGGTATTTATAGAGACCATAGGCACAAACCGAATGGGAGAAGAGATTACCCAACCATACCAGTGAGCAATAGGGATGGAAAAAATAGGAATTTTAGGTCTGTTGACCCTACCACATTTTGGAAGAGGCCAGTATGCGATAGCCTGCGTCAAACAGTTGTTAGCAGTCACACATGGAGGGGACATATGGATAGACAAACTCATCCCCATAACTGTTGAGGTTATCCCACAAATCACAGGGTTACCAACTCAGGGTATGGATCCCACGTTGATTCTGGACGACAAATCTAAGGAGAAAATGTTGGCAGAGGAAATGAATAAAAAGTATGGCACCTCTAGGGGAACGAGAGGTATCATGATCAAATGAATCAACAATGCAGGTACACAATTAGGCACAAATATATTAGCCTGCAAATTGCTAAGAAAATGTTGCAAAGTCGAATTACCAGCGGGAGTAATTGTAGTTGCACCTCAGTGTGTTGAATGCACCTCAATGAGTTGGGCACTATATTTATTGAACTTATTTCAAGAGGACTACAAGGATGGACAATATCTAAGCACAAAGTTCCATTACTCATGGCTCATCACCTTAATAGCCTTCATGGGATGGCGGGAACCAGGGTATGTAATGTGTTGTACCAAACCATAGCCAGTGAGAGATAGATACCTACTACTGAGATCTGGGCCACAAGCTAGGCATAAGAGGGAGAATGGAGTCATATTTGAAGCATACCTATGCAACATACATGAATCTATCAGTTGATCATGGAGAATAACAGTACCAGAGGCTATCGCGTGATATGTAGACATTGCCAACTTTCGGGCCACACGACAAACAATGTGGATACAACCAAGGTAGGATCTAGATAAACAGTGGCTACAAATGCACTACTACATCACAGAGGGTGGTATTGACATGGTCATCAGCAAATGGACCGATGAATGGAGAATCTCAGCCATTACCTGGGAAGTCCCAGAACGAACAACAGAAGGAGAGGTAGAGCAAGCGGAAAAGCAACCCCTAGAAATCCAAGTGCCCAAGAAACCAATAACGGGCCAAGGCAAGCTAAATCAGGTAGACGAAGGGTCAAACAAGACAAGAACCCAGAAGGGGAAGAAAGAGACTACACCGCCCCAAATCCCAATACACAAGAATCAGGGGGAACTAAGAGATCAATAGCATATATAGGAGGCATGCACAAGAAAGAAAAGGTGCAACGAACATCACATAACTATATGATCATGGAGGATGATGGGGAAATGATCACTAGAATGGTCCAAGATTGTATAGCAGAGGACTTTGATCATGAAAAACATCACAGGGATAAACTGCAAAAAGAACTAGTAGAGATGGGGCAGTTCCTCAAGAAACTCGGGGAAGTACAAATAGCAAGAAACAGCAGAGGCATAGAGCCATCAACACCATAGACCAACATGAGAGTGGAGGTAGAAGAATGAGACCCAATCCACTCAATGCCACATGAAAACAAAACGATTTACATCACACCTAATATGTTGCACATGGATGAAATCATGGGGCAGACACCCCTGAAGGATTTAAACCACATCCAATTGGTCTTGACACAAATGCCATCTAGGGAACTATACAAGTGACAGGTGAGCGTTGACCATGAGGTACAATCTCATGCACACAGAAAATTATTCGAGCTACAGCAAGTAACAAAGAAGCGGGAGGCGTTGGACAAATATTGTGAGCAGACCAAGCTCGAAACTTAGGAGGAAAAAGAATGCAAGAACGAACTGGAACAAAGAGTGGGAGGAATTTTTGAGAAGCCTCCAAACATTGTGCAAGGAAACGAACTCCCCGTAGAAGAAAATATCGATCAGATTGAGCAGGCCATCGAGCAATATCAAAAGGAGCTTGAGACTCTCCAAGAGCAACTTACACCAACCACTCCACCAACAATGAAGGAGCAAAGAAAATAGGAAGCAACAATGCAATTGCATGAGATAGAGAAACATGTTAGCACATCAACTGACTTGTTCGACAAAGCAGCGCAGCTTTGGACAAGGTTGGAGGAGGATCCACAGGTCCAATGTTGGGAAAAGGAAGAGGAAAGGATCAATGCAGTGATCCAAGAGCTCAAGTAGAGGCAGAAGACCATACCAATCCCAGAACGAGTCAAAGGGATGCAAGAGATTAAGAAGATGCAAGAAGAACTTATCATTGTGCAAACGTAGAAACAGGAGCACCGGGCTCAAATAGAGTCGTTGCAGGAACAGGTAGCAGAAGGAGATAAAACACAAATAACACATACCCAAGCAGAATGTGCGGGATTGTTGAGAAATGAAGTGGAAACTCAGGTAGTGTACACCATCAAGGATAATACCACGCAAACACTGACAAAAGCAATCGAGCTCAAGGAAAATTTCCACGTGATCACCAAGGAGATCGAGGAAGCTCAGAAGGATTAGGTGACTTGGGACGAGTCACATGTTAATATTGGGGGCCTGTTGGCAGCAGGCTGAAGTGGAAAGAAGGATTATTGTGGGGAAAGAAAGCGTGCAGAAACTAAAGTAATAGCTAGAGGGAAACACAACACACACTCATGAAAGAAAGCATGTACAAGGGAAGTGACAGCTGGGAGGAAGAACAACACGTGCGCATGGGAGGAAGACCTAATGTTGGTAGGGTTAGGGTTTTTGTAATACATTGTAAACAGTTGAAGAGCCTGATAGATATAAATATAGATATGTAGGTATAATGGAGGGTTCCAGTTTTGTTGTGTAAGGTTGGTTCTTAATTAGTTTTTCTATGTATTGTTCATGCTGAATATGTACGAGTCGATGCAATATGTAATGTTTTGATGAACTATTTTGTAATTTGTTGAGCTAAGAACAAAGAAGAGGAGGAAGATCTAAGGATTACATTGCAGGATGAGGAGCTCGATGTGATCTAGTTTGCCTCATATAGATCTTACCCATCTGAGGAGGAGTGTAAGCGCGTGGCGCTGGAGATGCAGAACTACCATAATAAAAGAGCCAAGTGCCAAATCTTTGTGGATGTATCCCAGGAGGGGGTGAACAACGGTAATATCTATGTAATGTGATGAATGCATGTATGTCTTTACTTTTCTTCAGCAGTTGATTTGTACACTTAATGAATGAGTTAATATATTTTTATGGAATACAATTGTGTTGCTCGAGAAATAAACTGTGGTAGATAAGTGAGTGACCATGAATAACAATATATTGCAATCACAATTCGTAGTGCATGGTACTAAATAACAAACCCATATCTCATACTCAATCCTAGGTTGTAAACACCTGAGTCTTACAACCACCCATTTAAAGTTATCTCCTGTGAGACTTCTTAGTGCATCATGTGTACTGTGTTGCCTTCTGGTTTACCAGGAGGGCCGATAGTTTTAGAGGCTTTGTTGGAAACCCGAAATACATGAACCCTGGGTCAATAACTCAGATGGTCAATAAAGAAGAGTAAGTAACAGATAACCAACAACATTTACAAGATATGTGGTATGAATTGTTCATGTGTGAGAGACATAGAGATATTATATTCCATTTTAATTTTTCACTAAAGGTTCATACTAATTTACTGTTCTTATATTAGGTGGGTGACCTCCAAGGAGATCCACGAATGTGAAGTACCAAAATGGAAGAAGGAAATTGGAGAAATTGTATGTGTATTTTAGAGGACCTTCCTACAAGTTTCATGGACTTACAAGTCCATTTACTTATACACCTAGTCAATGACATTGAATTGGTGGGTGTTGTATCAACGAGGTGGATGTTTTTATTTATGAGTTATATGAAAAATCTAAAAAGGTATGTCCAAAAAAAGTCACATCTAGAGGGTTGTATGGTTGAAGGGTATCTATTGAATGAAGCATTTTTTTTTCCTATGTGAATTCATTGGTAAGGATTTTGAAGATGGGCCACACTTCTATGATGAAGAATAAGCATAAAATATTATTTATGGATAAAAACCACAATCTAATGGTGTTCAAGTAGAAATTAGTAAGTAAATTCATGATCACTGTGGTTGCTTTCCTTACAATCATTAATTTTCTTTGTAATTTATTTGTCATAACATTTGGAGTTTGAAATAAACATGTTGGCATGTAATAGATGTAGACGAAAGTGTTATACTCAACAAGTTCATTCTATACCACATGGAATTTATGAAAAAATGGATTGACTTTTATGATAAAAAGGGAGAATAAGTGTTAGAAGCAAGGAGACATTTTAAGAGATCCAACCCAAGGAATACTCCACTTCCCAGTGATTTGCTTGGGGAATGGGGTAAATATTGCACACTAGAATGGGTTACTAAACAAATTCAAAATCAAATAGAATATGCAAGTATAGATTCAAACATAATAGAATATGAAATCAACATGTGTAGAGGATGTTAAAGAAAGGTACATTTGGAATTTTACAAAATGTTGTTTCCTTACAGTTTTGACACTATTAACTATTTTAATATTCATCATTATATTTTTTTTCACTGAAATAAATGGTCTTTCACAAGCGAGAAAATATCCTGCAATGTGGGAATATGGACGACATTATCGTGTAGAAAGTGTAGATGTAAAGAGACGATCCTTTGATTGTGGCATCATGGTTGATTTCAAGAAATCTAGTCGAGCAAACTCAAAATATAAGGATATTATTGAAGGGAATCTACAATATGTTGGGAAAATCCAATAAATTATTGAGTTGGAATACCACTCTTTTAAATGTTGTATTTTTAAGTGTAGATGGTATGAAGCATTCGAGAGGAACGAATACATGATACCCATAGTGGATTGTTTTGTATAGATTCCTCAAGGTTCCTATTGGAGGATAAGGAGCCTTATGTTCTACCAATTCATTGTGAGAAGGTATTTCTTTAACTCAAATAAGAAGCAGTAGTGATTTTTAGTGCTAGAAGTTAACTCTTTATTGCTAAAGAGTCAAGCCTAGCACAACTTAATTTAATGGTTTTAGGAAAACTTAGAGAGTGGTAGGATCAACATGACGACAATGAGATGACTTTAAATCAACAGTTGGCCTTTGGGCATGGATTTCATTAAATACAAATAACCCTATCTCAACATTATATGGGAAGCAGGTCAAGCTAACAAAACATATATCAGCTCCAAGGCTATAGAGAAACGGAATGAGGAAATGAAGAAAACAAAACTGCAAGTTAATCAAAAACCACCTTGATCCTTGATACACTTACAGGGAAGAATACTCAACATTCAGAAACCCTTTCTAACTATGAATATAAGTCTCAAATGTCATCGGTGGTGAAAACTACATTATATCTTATACTACAGTCTTCTCAGCATTGAATTGCATACATATATTCTATAGCAGCAAAACACATTTAAGCAGATGAAAAAGAAAGAAATGATGAAATGAGGATAGGGAAAAAACAAACTGATCATAAACGTTGTTATCAATTGAAATATTTCCATATAATTCTTGCATAAGGTTTTTCAAAATATTATATAGGTTTTTCACCCTCTCCAACTCTCTCTCTCTCTCAGTCCCTCGGACTGAATCCCCCACTTTACATATGATTTTCCATGAGGTTTATAGATCTATGACATGTCAACTATTTTCTCAAAGTTTGGATCTGATCTACTCAAAATAGACATATATGACACCTACTAGGGTCGAATTTTCACTTAGTCATATCAACAACATTACAAAAAATCTAGAAAATCAGTCCCATACCTAAAATCTAGGGTTTGACATTTAAATCATTAAATACATTCAAATAAAATAAAATATTTGAGGATATTTAGAAAAAATATCCTCCTTGAACATCCATGTGTCTTCCTGACTTTAAGCCTCCGCGTGGAACGTGTGGAATCAAACTAAGGGTTGAATGTCCCATTTCACATCATATGGCAGATTTCTAAAAATAGGGCTACAAAATCACTTCATATCTCCCAAACCATAATAGTTGTGTAAAAAATGAGAGAGATTTTTTTATATTATGTTGTTATTGATAAAATCCTCTTTCAGTTTTTAAAAATACATCTTCATATCCTCCTAATTCGTGCCCAAAGATGATGACCAAAACAGGGAATTCCAGAATTTTCAAATCTGAAAAGTGAGTTGTAAATATCTGCTTGTATCTCCCAAACCATGACACCTGTGTAAAACATGAGAGAGGTTTTTTTTATATGAGCTCGTTCCTGAGAAAAACCTCTTCCTGTTTTTCAAAATACCTCTCCATCGCCTCATAATTTGTTCCCAAAGTTGATGACTAAAACAAAAAATTCCAGAATTTTCAAATATGAAAAATGAGTTGTAAATATTTGTTTGTATCTCCCAAAAAGTGACACATTTGTAAATACTGAGAGAGTGTTTTGTATATGAGATCGTTCTTGATAAAATCCTCTTTTGGTTTTCAGAAATTCCTCCATGTTTGGTCAGAGACTGAGTTTTAACTTGACTACAAAAAAAGACATTTCTAGAAAATCCCCTATTTTCAACAGTCTCTTTCCTCCTTTTTCATACAATATTGTTCCAAAAATCTTTTTTATGATAAAAAAATGGTGTATGAAGGCTACAAAATGTTTAAATGCATCCCTTATAATCACAAAACCATCTCCAAACCCCAAAACTATGTCATTTTCTTGAAAACAGACTGTTGCAAGAACTTCCTGTAGCGCCTATTTCAAAACTTCAATTTCAAGCTTCAAAACCTCTCATAATACCTAATAATAACCAAACTGATATAGGAAGGCATTATTTTGAGTATATAGGAAAAATATCAATCTTTAAGACCAAAATTTGGCCATGCAAATATCAAAGCTAACATTAGCTCCACAAGAGATGGCATGCTCCATGTTAGATGCCAAGAACTTTTGTAGACATGTGTCTAATACTGAGAACATCCCTTCAAATTTATTCAAAATGAAAATTGAAAGAACTTCTGAAAAAACCAAACTAAAATCCAAACTAACAAATTGAACAAGCTTCCAGTGTCTCCATTGGGCGATGGAGTCATTCTCCTAGTCCTTCCAAATTTTTGCAACTTATAACCTATTTGTGCAGTATACAAACTCATCTGCTAGGAAACTGAGAAACAATCATATGTTGAGAACTGTGGTATGTTCATGATTTAAGAGCAGCTCTGCTTCTTTATTTCACACTATAAACTAATTAAAATTTGAAAGACATTCTGCAAACTAAACCAAATGCTCATGAATTGAGCTTCTTTATGTACACCCCTACACTAGTTGGATCATTTGTTACTATGCTTAAGTATAAACAAAATTCCATATAAGCCATTCAAATAACTGGATCATAAACTGAAAAAATACTTCCCTCTTTAAGCACACACACACACACACACACACACACACACACATATATATATATAGCTAAAAAAAACGGAATAATATAACACAAAATAAACTATCAGTTCATTCTTATAGCTATGAAAATCTACCTTTATAAAGTGAAAGAGATAAGAATGATCACTCCAATGCAAATCCAAGAATCTAGCCACGAGGTCATCAAAATCATCCGAGAATACCTCTTTTTGTTTTTCAAAAGAAATGGACTACAAGTTGATGTCATGCTAATCATACATCTAATATTTGTTGCAGATTCAAGTTCAAAAATGAAGGATGCGGGCTTGTTGATCCCTCATGATAGTTTCTCAATGGTTGGTAATGAATAGGAGATTAATTGCCCTTGTATTTCCTTAATATTCTCCTTATCCAGAAAAACACAAAGCTGTTGCAATATCTTTCCATTGTCTTTCAAAATTTCTAGTGCAATTTGACAAGAAGAAAACTGATTTTCATGATTTATAATTGGAGCAGACATATCTTCATATTCATAGCAATCAGAAAAATTTACAGCGGAAATTTGATTATTTTCCTCTATTTCAATTTCCTGGGAAAGCACATGATTTCGATAACCATGAGAAACCTGTTGAGAATCATGCAGAACGCTTTCTTCTTTAACCATTTCTTGATTACAAACATCCTGAACTTCAAACCCCATACAACATTCCTCAAAAAGAATGTCAACAGAGTATCTTTGTTTAAATGCAGCATAAAAATCCTTCAGTGAATGAATGCTAGCAACGAGGAGGGATTGACACCATTCACGAGCATGTTCTTCAAAAGAAAATCTTAACATCTTGATTAAGACATCCTCATGGAAAAAATCATGTTCAAGCATGCATTTATGAAAATTTAATAAGTGTTCACCGGGATGATCATGCTTGCTTCCTTTCAATCTGGTAAGATAGTCATCCCATTCAGCTATAGTAGGCACTGGATGTGGGAAACCAACTATGTTTGAGAAATCACAAAATGCATACCTCTAAGCAAGAATATCATCCATTTCAAACCAGTGAAGTCACCAATATATTCATCTATCATGGAGTGGAGTCGCTAGGTGAATGATATGCAGACTAATATATGTTCACTTCTTGTTCACCATCAATAAGAGAATCCAATCGATGTTGTTTTCCCGGGGA
This sequence comes from Picea glauca, assembly GCA_000966675.3. NCBI lineage: Eukaryota > Viridiplantae > Streptophyta > Pinopsida > Pinales > Pinaceae > Picea > Picea glauca. The sequence goes on from JZKD02S1676239.1 coordinate 121,604, forward strand.
AGATTATTTCATTTCCATCCCTGGCAATGGCACAAAAATATGTTAGTGCTAGAAGTCAACTCAAGACTTCTATTGAGTGAAGCCTAGCATATCTTGTTTCAAAATGTTCAATAAGTTTATGAAGGTGTAAAGATCACACATTTGATTTCAATGAGGCTTATGATTTGAGCTATTTAAACCACTTTCCTATGTGCAGCAAACCAGGTAAATAAAACCTTTGATCAGTGAAATAAGATAAGTGATATGGTATGGAAGAATTGTGGAACAAAAACTGATAAATTCACCAAAGAGAAACATGTTCTTTAATTCCTTTACTCAGTAGAAGAATGAATCATTACTCAGAAACCCTTTCCAAATAAGATTCAAAGGGCTTAAACATTTATGTGGCAAAGATTGCAATATATCCTATAAAGAAACCTTCTCAACACAAATTTGCAGTCATGTATCATAAAACAGCAAAATATGTTCAATATGAAGTAAAATAGATGATAAACAGAGAATAGAAACACACACTAACCATTGGCTTCATAAGAAACTGATACATTTACATAAGAAAATATAAGCAAAAATTAGCTCTTGAAAGTTTTACAATGAAAGCCAAAATAGGGATCTCCCCCCTCTCTCACTCTTTCTAATCCTCTCTTTTATAAATATGTTACATTATTCTCAAGATCCAAGAAAAATGGGTCTAAAAACCTCCATTCGAAATTCGAAATGATGAGGTGGCTAGGCAATTTTTAGGAAAAATAAACTGTCGAAATTATGGAAAAATGATTCTCAGAGATCTACCCATTTCTCCCAAACGATGACAAATGTGTAAAATCCGAGAGACGTTTTTGTGTATGATTCTACTATTGAGAAAAAAACTCTTTCACTTTTCAAAAATAACCTTCCAGCTACCCGGGATCCGTTCTCGAATATAATGACTAAAACAGGAAAATTCTTGAATTTCTAAATCTGGAAAATGAGTTGTAAAGATTCATTAGAATATCCCAAACCATGACACTTTTGTAAAATAAAAGAGAGTTTTTTGTAGATAAGTTTTTATGGATACAAACCTCTTTCAATTTTAAAAAATAACCTTCCAACTGCTTGGAATCCGTTCCCAAAGATAATGACTAAAACAAGAAATTTCTCGAATTTCTGAATCTGAAAAACGAGTTGTAAAGATTCATTCGAATATCCCAAACCATGGAACCCGTGTAAACAATGAAAGATTTTTTTGTATATTATATTGTTATTGAGAAAATCCTCTTTCATTTTATTGATATTGGTCACCATATGCTCGAAACCCATGCCAAAAGTTGATGACTAAAATAGGAAAATTCCAAAAATTTTGGTAACTTCTTGCTAAAAATTAGGTCAACGTGACGATGTGTTCCCAAAATATTCTCCATCAAGAATTCAACCTTCCTTATCAAGTACAAATCTGTTTTAAATATATATGAGTCAAAATTTAAAGGATGTGGTATCCCTAAAAAATAGGAGTCCTGGATAGTGACAACAAACCCTAATTTTTGGGCAACAATTTTACACTAGAATATGTCTTTGACTAATCAAGCTCCACTTGGAAAATGAGTTGCCCTTCCATCTGATATTAATTGATTGATATCCAACTCACCTCATCAAGTAAATAGGTTGAATAGGTGGTTGGTCTCATAATCATCCTTCAAAACCATGTCATTTGCCTAAAAACAGGTTTCTCTACAAGAACTTCCTATACTGCCAGAACACTTTTTCTGCATAGGAAAATTGTAGGAACTTCATGTAGCGCCCTTTTCAAAATATTAATTTTAGACTTTAAAACCCCTCATATGACCTTAATATGGAAAAAAAGATGCTAAGAAGACTTTATTATCTTTATATAAACAAAATATGAATTTTTAAGACCAAAATTTGATCATGAAAATATTAGTGCTAACAATGATCATTAATCTATTAATTCATAGTTTATTGCGATAATATATATGTGTTTATAAATAATAATAAAAATTATAAGATATGTCTAATATATGTATGTCATTCATGTGCAGGGATTTTTCTATGAATATATTTTGGACCCGAAATTGATATTTGTCATACATTATGATCCAAGATTAAGGCATGTACTTGACGATGCATTAGTGGATATTGGGAAAAACAATGATGGCCAACGAAATGAGAGAGATGGATTAGAGAACATCGAAGAAATTAGAATCCATGATGATGTTGAAGATGGTTATTTTTAGGCACAAGAAGACAACAATCTAGAGTTAGATGATGTTATGGAAGACAACAATATGGATGGAATAGAAAATGATGATCCAAATACATCTAGTAACAATATAGATTGTCTACAGTCAAATTTCAATGATGATGAAGATGATGTAGGTCAAGATGAGGAAGATTGTAATATTAAATACTTGAAATAACATATGGACATTGACAATGATACACTGGATGGCATTGTTGCATAAAATAATGTTAATGACCAAGACTTCTAAATTTTCAGAATTATTTGTAATCCATGTTTTTAAAATGTTGACTCTTATGGCCTAAACTTTGAAATGATTCAGTATTATTTGTGTCGATATAAATTACCTATTGCAATATCCTTAAAGTGTTCAATATTTTCTATGAATTGTTGGCAAAAAAATTAGGATTACTTGGATAAGAGTTAGCATGGTTACTGGTCATTTATTGGCAGTTATTAAAAAATATAATTACATATATTGTATATGTAAAACAATGTAAATCCAAACCATTAGGAAAAATGTATCCAAAGTTTGTTCATTAATTTATATTTTAAAATAAATTGAAATAATTCACTAAGCCTAAGCCTCAAACTTTAATCTTTATACCATCTAACCCCTAACCCCTTGAAACATGGACAATATCGAAGATTATGTGGGGACATCAAACATCCTTGAGTCTTAAAACCCTCCCATACCATCAAGGCATGTGCCTAGTATAACCATGTCAAATTTCAACGCATACAGACACAATTTGGAGAAATTTCAACGTTGGCCTCATTCACTGCTAACCATGTAGGGTCGATGGATGTCATTAATCCCTTCACCCAATATAATCCCTAACCCATTAAACATTAAACCACTTGCATGTTGGACCCTATAAAGTTATTTTGGGATGTATCAACTTAATAGAATCATGGTTTAATCATCTCGAAGAATGCCACAAGAAAAAGACAAATACATGGAAAGTGGCATCTTCATCGGGTTTTGTTGTAAAGATGGGTATGTTGGGTTTGATATTTGTTTGCATGGATGGAAAAATTGGGTCATGATGAATATGATGATGATGATGATGGAAACGAAAACCATGATGATGGTGATGATGAAGATAATGATGTCCCTGAGTCTTAAAACCCTCCCATACCGTCAATGCAAGCACCTAGTATAAACATGTAAAATTTCAATGCACATAGTCACATTTTGAAGAAATTTCAACATTTGCCCCATTAATTGTGCATTGTGAGGGGTCAGTGGATGACATTGGTGATGGGCATGTTGGAAGTTCCAAGACATTTCAAGAGAGTTCTGACAAAGATTATATAGAAGGGAATGGTGAATGATGACAATGAGATCGATGTGCAGGATGAAAATTGATGAAAATGTGGATGATCTCAAATATTATGTGGGGACATCAGACATACTTGAGTCTTGAAACCCTCCCATACCGTCAAGGCGTGTGTCTAGTCTAACCATGTCAAATTTTGACGCATACAGTCACATTTCAAAGAAATTTCAACATTGGCCTTATTCACTGCTCACTGTGCGGGGTCAGTGGATGACATTGGTGAAGGGCATGTTGGAAGTTCCAAGACATTTAAAGAGATTTTCGACAAAGATTCTATAGAAGGGAATGACGAATGATGTCAATGAGATCGACGTGCATGATGTACATTGATGCAACTATGGATGATCTCTAAGGTTATGTGGGGACATCATACATACTTGAGTCTTGAAACCCTCCCATACCATCAAGGCATGTGTCTAGTATAACTATGTCAAATTTTGATGCATGCAGGCACAAATTGAAGAAATTTCAATGTTGGCCCCATTCACTATGTACTTTGCAGGGTCGGTGAAAGAAATTTGTGATGGGTTTATTGGAAGTTACGTGACATTTCAAGAGAGTTCTCACAAAGATTCTACAAATGGAAATGATGAATGATGACAATGATACATCCATGATGAACATTGATGAAAACATATTGGACGATCTCAAATATTATGTGGGGACATTAGAAATCCTTGAGTCTTGAAACCCTCCCATACCATCAAGGCATGTGTCTAATCTAACCACATCAAATTTTGACGCATACAAGCACAATTTGAAGAAATTTCAACATTGGCCCCATTCACTGCTCACTATGCGGGGTTGGTGGGTGAAATTTTTGATGGGTGTATTGGAATTTCCATGACATTTCAAGAGAGTTCCGACAAATATTCTACGAATGGAAATGACAAATGATGACAATGATATGTTCATGATGAACATTGATGCAAACATAGATGATCTCAAATATTATGTGGGCGCATCAAACATCCTCGAGTCTTGAAACCCTTCCATAACGTCAAGGCATGTGTTTACTCTAACTACATCAAATTTCGATGCATACAGGCACAATTTGAAGAAATTTCAACGTTGGCCCCATTCACTGCCCACTGTGCAGGGTTGGTGGATGATATTTGTGATGGGTGTATTGGAAGTTCCATGACATTTCAAGAGAGTTCCAACAAAGATTATACAAATGGAAATGACGAATGATGAAAATGATACGTCCATGATGAACATTGATGCAAATGTGGACAATCTCAAAGATTATCTGGGGACATCAAACATCCTTGAGTCTCGAAACCTTCCCATAACATCAAGGCATGTGTCTATTCTAACTACATCAAATTTCGATGCACACAAACATAGTTTGAAGAAATTTCAACGTTGGCCCCATTCACTGCCCACTATGCGGGGTTGGTGGATGATATTTGTGATGGGTGTATTGGAAGTTCCATGACATTTCAAGAGAGTTCCAACAAAGATTCTACAAATGGAAATGGAAAATGATGAAAATGATACGTCCATGATGAACATTAATGCAAACGTGGACAGTCTCAAAGACTATCTGGGGACATCAAACATCCTTGAGTCTTGAAACCCTCCCATATCGTTAAGGCATGTGTCTAGTCTAACAATGTCAAATTTCAACGCATACAAGCACAGTTTAAAGAAATTTCAACGTTGGCCCCATTCATTTCTCATTCTGCGGGGTCAGTGTAGGATGACAATTGTGATGGGTGTATTGGAAGTGCCATGACATTTCAAAAGAGTTCCGACAAATATTCTACAAATGGCAATGACGAATGATGACAATGATACGTCCATGATGAAAATTGATGAAAACGTACTGGACGATCTCAAAAATTATGTGGGGACATTAGACATCCTTGAGTCTTGAAACCCTCACATACCATAAAAGCATGTGTCTAATCTAACCACATCAAATTTTGACGCATACAAGCACAATTTAAAGAAATTTCAGAATTGGCCCCATTCACCGCTCACTATGCGGGGTTGGTGGATGACATTTGTGATGGGTGTATTGGAAGTTCCATGAAATTTCAAGAGAGTTCTGACAAAGATTATACAAATGGAAATGACGAATGATGACAATAATATGTCCATGATGAACATTGATGAAAACATAGATGATCTCAAAGATTATGTGGGGACATCAAACATCCTTGAATCTTGAAACCCTCCCATAATGTCAAGGCATGTGTCTACTCTAACTACATCAAATTTTGATGCATACAGGCATAGTTTGAAGAAATTTAAAAGTTGGCCCCATTCGCTGGCCACTATGCGGGGTTGGTGGATCATATTTGTGATTGGTGTATTGGAAGTTCCATTACATTTCAAGAGAGTTCCAACAAACATTCTACAAATGGAAATGATGAATGATGGCAATGATACGTCCATGATGAACATTGATGCAAATGTGGACAATCCCAAAGATTATCTGGGGACATCAAACATCCTTTAGTCTTGAAACCCTCCCATAAAATCAAGGCATGTGTCTAGTCTAACTACATCAAATTATGATGCATACAAGCATAGTTTGAATAAATTTCTACGTTGTCCCCATTCACTCCTCACTGTGCGGGGTTGGTGGATGACATTTGTGATGGGTGTATTGGAAGTTCCATGACATTTCAAGAGAGTTTCAACAAAGATTCTATAGATGGAAATGGTGAATGATGAAAATGATACATGCACGATTAATGTTGATTAAAACATGGATGATCTCAAAGATTATGTGGGGACATCAGAAATCCTTGAGCCTTGAAACCCTGCCATACCATCAAGGCATTTGTCTAGTCTAACAATGTCAAATTTGAATGCATACAAGCACATTTTGAATAAATTTCAACATTGGCCCCATTCATTGCTCATAGTGCAGGGTCGGTGCAAGATGACATTTGTGATGGTTGTATTTTAAATGCCATGACATTTCAAGAGAGTTCCAAAAAAGATTTTATAGATGGAAATGATGAATGATGACAATGAGACATCCATTATGAACATTGATGTAAACATGGAAGATCTCAAATATTATGTGGGGACATCAAACATCCTTAAGTCTTAAAACCCTCCCATACTATCAAGGAAATTGTCTAGTCTAACCATGTCAAATTTTGATGCATACAAGAACAGGTTGAAAAAATTTCAATGTTGGCCCCAGTCACTGCTCACTATGCGGGGTCATTGGATGACATTTGTGATGGGTGTATTGGAAGTTCCATGACATTTCAAGAGAGTTCCGACAATGATTTTATAGAAAGGAGTGATGAATGATGACAATGAGATGTGCATGATGAACGGCTATGCAAACATGGATGATCTCAAAGATTATGTGGGGACATCGGACATCCTTGAGTCTTGAAACCCTCCCATACCGCCAAGGCATGTGTATAGTCTAACCATGTCAAATTTCGACGCATACAAACACAGATTGAAGAAATTTAAATGTTGGCCTCATTCACTACTCACTATGAGGGATCAGTGGATGACATTTGTGATGGGTGTATTGGAAGTTCCATGGCATTTCAAGAGAGTTCCAACAAAGATTCTATAGGTGGAAATGACGAATGATGACAATGAGACGTCCATTATGAACATTGATGCAAACATGGATGATCTCAAATATTATGTGGGGACATCAAACATCATTGAGTCTTGAAACCCTCCCATACCGTCAAGGCATGTGTCTAGTCTAACCATGTCAATTTTTGATGCATATAGGCACATATTGAAAAAAATCTCAACATTGGCCCCATTCATTTCTCATTTTGTGGGGTCGGTGGAAGACAATTGTGATGGGTGTATTGAAAGTTCCATGACATTTCAAGAGAGTTCTGACAAAGATTCTACATATGGCAATGATGAATGATGACAATGAGACATGGACGATCTCAAAGATTATGTGTGTGGTGGATGGATTTCATTAATCCCTTGACCATATATAATCCATAAGCAATTAACCATTAAACTACCTAACCCCTAACCCCCAAATCCCTTATCCCTTGACCCTTAATCCTATAAACTGTATCCCCTAATCCCTTAACCCTTAATCCCTAGACCGCAAATCCCTAAATACCCTAATCCCCAAAGCCCCTATCCACTTAACCCCCAACAACTCAACAAATTAACTATTTAGGCACAACATGCATTAAATTGGAAGCCAAACTAGAAGCTAAAAAGGAAGCTAAGTTGGATGCTAACCAAGAAGCTAAATTGGAAGCTAAAGTAGAAGCTAAATTGGAAGCTAAACTGGAAGCTAAACTTGGCACTAACTTAGGCACTAAATTGGGAAGTAAAGTGGGAACTAAATCACGCGCTATTAGCACCAACTTGGGTTGCTCGACGCAAATATCGCCAAAAATAGCGCAGAATTTAGCAAAAAAGTGGAGAAAATACATTAAAACAGCGAGTGGAAGCAAAAGGGAGCTAAAAAGGAAGCTAATCACAAGGATTTGTTGTAGTGCACCCTCAGAAATTGGCTCTCACATCCTTAGAAGCCTGAATGATGGATACATGGACTTGGTAGGAGTAGATTTAGTCATGATGTCACACAAATGGGGTGGAAACCCCACAGGATGGGAAGAGTACCCCAGGACATATTTTGCGCTAGGATTGGGGACGTTGCAGTAGCAGATAGTTATAGACAATGCAGAGTTGAGATGCATCTCCCCAAGACCTGGACGCGACACTTGGATCTTGGATGATGGCCCTATTATGGTGATGATGTCACCTTCTAGGGTATGATGCACCCAGTGTTTGATGCACACATGGGGTACTGATCTAGGAGGCTTTGTGATCACTCAAAAATGCAAATTTTTAAATGTTGAAACAAATTGCACCATCGAGTAGTGCTCAATGAGACCTTTTCAATGGCACAAACAGCTTCTCAATCCGACTTTGTATGACAAATTTATCGTGTTTTGAAGTTTTTAACCAACAGTAAAAAAGTCAACTTGGCAGGGACACGTGGCACTTTCTAGTAATGACACATGACAATTTGTAGAAGTGACAAAGTGGTAGATTGCATATGTGACACGTGGAAACTACAAAGGTGACATGTGTTAGTTGATGGTTGGTCCACGTGACGAGGCAAAAGTTTGTTTGTACAACCACCGACGCAGCAGGACTCTAAACTGATATCACTCGGGAAATAAACCAACACCATAACATTCGGGAAATTGTAATCCTTATTCAACCATATGCAAAAGTTTTTATTTAAATTTGATTTTGTGCAATATGGCGACAAAAAGGGCACCAAGGTCGACCCAACAAAATATCTCCAACGTTTTCAAATATTCACACTAACTATAAAGTCAAATGTATGGCTTGATTAACCTAGCCAACATAAATATATTTAAATTTTATCCATTACCCAAATCCCATGTATCCACCATACCATAAGAAATTTATGATTTCTAATTTAATGTTCCAAGATATGGTGGGATTCGAATTTAATATGCTAAGATTAGTTTAGTATCATGGGATTCGACTTTCCATATAAATTTCCATGAGATTGGATCATAGTTTATGGCATATTTATATGCCAAATGTCATTAAATTCAAAGGGGTTATACCATATAAAGTTTATATATGGTCAAAACTCATTTAATGGGATTCCACCTTAGATATCTAGGGGAGTTGGTTGGGATTTATGCCATATGACATAAAGTGGATAAAATATGGCTACTTCAAACTTCGTTTGGTATTATTAAATACCATATATTTTATAACCATTAAAAAGTGGATCAAGATTATTATATGTGGATATTATAATATTTTTGGGGATTGTGGATCATATAAGATGGTTAAACAAATACTTTCTATCCTATTAAAGATGGATTTTAAACCAATTTAGTTATGGACCTTTTGTTATTTAAGAAAGGGAATTTTTCCATTGCGGGGTTGCATTTTTGGAGAGAAATGCTATGTAAATGCAGAGATATTTCATGCATAGAAAATTGGAGAAGTGGGTTTTAGCCAGAGCCTTGTTGGAGATAGAATTGTATGCGGGTTGGGAGAAAACTTAATGTAATTTCAGCATTTGGCATCATACTGAAGCAATCGCTTACATTGGAATCGGACCCAGAGATGTAGCCAAGGAGGGATGAACTCCAACAACAACTTGTGTTTTGTCTCTTCTTTATTCTCTATTATTATTCTTCATTTCACAATTCTCATTTATTTAATTATTTTTACATGGATCAATTTCACCTAGATAGGCATCTGTTATAACTACACCCACTACTTATAGCTTTATAGTGAGATATGGGCATGGAACTGAATCTACTCACTATGGAGTTGGATCCACGACCCCCTACGACTATTAGATCTTTTGTTGGTGAAAGTAACGGTGAAGACTTTTAAATGGAAGGGAAGCTTGGTGAGATAGGGGTCAAACTCTTACTAATAAGCACTCTACTCTTGCTTGTTTTGATGTTTCTAGCTTAGATGTTGGTAAGATTTAATCAACAGGCAGAACAAATGCTTCAATAGATTATACCATAGGCCTTGGATCTTTATCATATGTATTTGGGCGAAGCACAGCCTCTATGGGATCAATTGATTCAAGGTAAATGACTTCTTGTGCTCTTGTCGACTTAGATGATACTTAAGATTTTATACCTCGTATAGGTGTATAATACTGTCACTGGTCCTTCTACCATCTTAGTGTTAGAATGTAGAAGATTGTGTGCTTGTTTTACCATTGAAGATACCCTCGTCACCCAACCATAGGCCGAAACCACCCTCCGAGCACCTTAACCTTGACTGAGAATTACTCTAAAAAAAAACCCTAGGCTAGATAGCCAAACAAGGTGTAGCGCATCTTCCTCCAAGGATATTGCACCAACAATAGTTGATCAGATAGTCCAAACCCTAGCCAAGAGATAGACCAAGCCAATACTGAAACTGGTTGTTGTAGCAGTTGCACCTGCAGCTCTCCTCCACACGTGTGCACCAAACTGGGAACTGCAATGCGCACCAGTTGCTCTCTGCAATTCTGAGATGTGTCAAATGAGAACTGGCACCCTATATTTATAGTGGTTCTGCCAGACTTGTTGGGGCCGACTTCTCTTTTTGGGTACATGTATGTTCAATATATTATTATTATTTATGGTCGACTTCTTCTCTTGGAGGCTAATAGCCTAATATAAATTATCTTCTTGAGCCGAAAAGACTTCTAGGGTTATTAGCCAACTCATTAGGGTTTTCTCTTGCTTTCCGGAGTCTTCTATTCTCGTCATGTTTACACATGGAGATAAATACCTCCCGCAGCTACCATAATATTAACACTCCCTCCTAGATAGGGAGTTATTACAGGTAATGGTCTTGAGCACAAAAACATACCATTTACCAGGTAGCATCAACATAGTCATTTAGACTATCTCATGACTGGATCATGAGCATCACCATCACTATCAGCTGCATCATCTCTTGAAACCATACTTCATCTAAGTAATCAGACATGATACTGGATAAGTCACTCACACCATAGAGTGATACAAGAGTTATTCTTATCATCTAGAAGAGTAAATGCTCTGAACTATTTTCCGTCTGGAAAATCTCTGTTCATCATTCGTCTAGATGATAATTATCTCCAATAAACTGTTGATAGTCTTCAAGGCAATTAGAACAAAGATAGAACACAACTGTGTCTGTTCATAGTAGTACATAACTACAATCCAGTGGTACACTACCACACCAAGTAACACACAAGTACTTGATCAGCAACGTATAGTCACAAACAGTGGAACATATCCACCACAGTAGTCTTCATCTACTGTCATACAGTCTTCATAACAAATATTTGATAGTAACCTACATAGAAACAATGTTATGATATAAACTGAATTATTTGGGCCAATATTTCACTCACATCTGTGAGATCTGAAAGAATATCTTCCTCATGAACAGTGGAACATATCCACCACAGTAGTCTACATCTATTGTCATATAATCTTCATAACAAACATCTAATAGCAACCTGCCCAGAAAAAATGTTATGATATAAACTAAATCATCTGGGCCAATCTTTCACTCACATCTATGAGCTCTGAAAGAATATCTGCCTCAGAGTAGAATAATGAGATATCTTGAATATTCTTCTCAAGCAAGGAAGAATAATTGTCATATCTTCTTAACCTGGACCATTCCCCACCCTGGGCCATTCTTCCTACACTAATCAAAGTGCACCCTGGAGAGAATGTATAACCCTTAGGAATGTTGAGTCTGGACCATTCCCCACCCTGGGCCATTCCTCCTACACTAATCAAAGTGCACCCTAGAGAGAATTTATAAACCCTAAGGAATTTATGTCCCTAATTGTTGAGCCTGGACCATTCCCCACCCTGGGCCATTCCTCCTACACTAATCAAAGTGCACCCTAGAGAGAATGTATAAACCCTAAGGAACTACTATCCGGACCATTTCCTCTATTAACCACAAGAGGAAAAGATTGTCTTGCATCAACCTCCAAAACAGACCATTCCTCATGTTAACCACAATGAGAAATCATTGTCCAGCGAGGCGGGCCAGTCTTCTTGAGTAACCCTCAAGAAGAGAGACTTCCCTAGACCACTCCCCATGTTAACCACAATGGGAATTCATTGTCTATGATATATCAACAATCAGACTACTTCCCATGTTGACCACAATGGGAAGTGATTGTCCGTCAGAAGTCTCAATCCACTTTCTGAATAGGAAAGCATCTGTCCAAGATGGACTATTTTTCAAATTTAAAGATGAATGTCTTCAATAATGTTTTCAGTGCTCCCTCCTAACTTGGAGAGTCATTTCTTCCTTTTTCAATAAGAAGGGAGTTGTTTCCACGAGCTCTAGCTTGAGTACGCAAACTCTTTCATCTTGGATAGAATATTTACCAAAATGTCTGCTTATTTGCTCATCTGTGGAGATATGTATTGGAGAATCATTTTCTCCTTTCTGGACTTGATCATGGATAATGTAATGCTTGATTTCAAATGTACTTTAGTTTGGAACACTATGAAGGCTTCATGTAGATCTGAACAATAGAGTATATCATAGTTGGAAAGATGGAACATATCCATGTGGCACTTCTTTTGTTATCATGAGATCTGATCTACTGAGTAGTCATCTTGATGTTATAGGAAATCTTCACCACGCTTATGGTGTGCACTGGAGGTTCTCCACCAAGTTATCTTCTTCTATCTGCATACAAGAGTCTCTTTTTGGTATGCCTCAAAGTATTGAGATTTCTCTTCATACGCTCTTTATTCAATTTCTCTGGAGAACATTCTTTGCATTCATCTTATGTAGAATTCTGACTCATGGATGTTGCGGATGATATAATGACTTATGTAGAGATAAGTCTGGTTTACTGGAACAAGTAATCATCATAGTCTTCTCCCTCCATCTGGGAGAACCTCTAGTTTTGGATCTTGCAATGCTTTCATTCATAAGTCTTTCATACATTATTCTTCATCACGGCTTCCAGTTCCTCTACTTGATTGCTTTTATTGAGTTCATATCAGGCTGGTAATCTTTTGATTCTTAATATTATGACTGGTTGTTTTGGATTTTCTTTCTTTCTTGGAATCTTCATGTTATTCTTCATGTTTTTCTCTAGCTCTTGGGTCCATGGAGTTTCTTAAAGATTCCATGCCCTAGAGATTCCACTTCTTCCTTTCATCATAGGATCATGGATCTGGATGGACAACCAGGAATACTTTAAGGCTTCTCTTCGAAGAAGTCTTATTATGTGGTTGAACTGAACATGTACTATCTTTCATGGCTGCTACCACAGATATATATATTTCATCATCTTCAATGGATCATGGGATTAGCTCCCTCCGAATCCTTGCTTCATGTATAAGTGCATGTAATCGACTCCCTCCGTCTAACAGAGTTCATGCTTCCATATGCATCCTTATTGTCTTCTGCAATGTATAATTGGCTCTCTTGTCTAACAGAGTCCATGCTTCAGTCTTGTTGTTTTCTACAAAACGTCATAAGCCTTTTTCCAATTTCCTCTCAATTGTTGACTTCTTTCTATCTTTGCTTCTTCTAAGTCTCTTCATGATTGATTTGGCTTATCTTGCAATAGCTTCCACATGATTTGTATTTCATTCTTTCATGTGTATTATCTAATGATATCTCTTTTCATATTTTTTGTTCTTCCATAGGTATAGTTCTTCTTGGAACACATCATCTTCCAAGAGATAGATATACAGGATATGTATAGAGACGATGCAAACAAGATATGTACAAGAAATAGGAAGAGTGTTGTTACCTTTTAGAAGAAGAAGTCTCTTCCATCCTGCTTAGTCTTCTTTGTAGGTTCCTTTTCTTCAGCAATCGATGCTTCGTGTTTCTCCTTCATTTTCTTTAGCTCGGGACAATGATTCTTGTAGTGACCATACTTTCGACAGTTGAAGGATTGCACTTCTGAAATGTCTTTCTCTTGATTTGACTTCCTCCTTGAACCAAACTTCCTTTTGTTCTTGAATTTCTTGAATCTTGTTGTGAAAGCTTGATCGTCATACTTCTTTTGGGGTTTCTCTTTTGCATTGATCCTTGATTCTTCTTGAGCACAACAAGTCCAAAGTTCTTCAAATGTTGGATACTCCTTCCTTGTGTTCATGCTTGCGG
>JZKD02S1676239.1:135825-152028 GCA_000966675.3 Picea glauca
GTCTTGGGAAGACCATTGAGTACTATGTTCACCAATTCCTTCTCTGAAGTGATCTCTTCAATAGCTTGTAGTTGATATCTTAACTGGGAGATCCTTACAAAGTATGATGTTATGCTATCATCCTCATTCATCTTCATGTCACGCAGCTCATTCTTCATACTCATAACTTGTCCAATGTTTTTGACTGAGAAGAGATTTGTTAGGGCATCGTACATCTTCGTTGATGAGTCAAGATGGGATATGTAGGGTATCAAGTGGTCTTTTATAGAATCCACTATGATACTCATGGCATTGATGTCAATATCTTTGAGCTTCTCCATAGCTACAATGTTATGCACTTCCTTCTCTTTTCCTTCTTCAAACTCTGGTTTCACGATCTTTCCTTTCACGATATCCATCACTTTATTCTTGTCAAGGATGAGTTCAATCCTTGTCTTCCACACTCTAGAGGCTCCATCTAACTTGTTCTCAGACTTCATAGAGATAGTCATGACTGCTTTGACTTGGTCAACCCCTAGATTTGACCAGAAAATCAACCTTAATGTCTTGGCTTGTTGAGAGTATCAGGAGATGTGCTAGGATAGAGAACACTAATCTTATCTAGAGATTAGGTCAATCCATTCATTTAAGGTGCCTCAAAAAGAGGATTAGGGTTTCTGCAACTGCTCCTGCTAGTAACCCCAGCGACAGTGTCTTGGAATCTGCTAGTAACCCTAGCAGCAGTTCATCAGCGAGATCAATATCCTAGCAGCTATGTTTCCTTCCAGCATTTAGACTGAATGAAGGAGGCGTGGGCCCATAACCTATTAGAATATAGAATATTGTGTGTTCGTTTTACCATTGACGATACCCTCGTCACTCAACCATAGGCCGAAGCCACCCTCCGAACACCTTAACCTTGACTAAGAATTACTCCGGAAGCAAACACTAGGCTAGATAGCCAAACAAGGTGTAGCGCATCTTCCTCCAAGGATAGCGCACCAACAATAGCTAATCAGATAGTCCAAACCCTAGCCAAGAGATAGTCCAAGCCAATACTGAAACTAGTTGTTGTGGCAGCTGCACCTGCAGCTCTCCTCCACACGTGCACACCAAACTGGGAACTGCAGTGTGCACCGGTTGCTCTCTGCAATTCTGAGATGTGTCAAATGAGAACTGGCACCTTGTATTTATAGTGGTTCTGCCAGATTTGTTGGGGCCAAAATCTCTTTCTAGGTACATGTATGTTCATTATATTATTATTATTTCTAGTAGAATTCTTCTCTTGGAGGCTAATAGCCTAATATAAATTATATTCTTGAGCCGACAAGACTTCTAGTGTTATTAGCCAACTCATTAGGGTTTTCTCTTGCTTTCTGGAGTCTTCTATTCTCTTCAGGTTTACACATGGAGGTAAATACCTCCCACGGCTACCATAATATTAAAACTTAGCAGATATCGTAACCCTTTTTACTGGCTATCAACTTAGAAGGGATGCTATTGAATTTGGCATGTCATCTTTATGTTTATCTATGCCCATGTTCTACTTGGCTTTGTAACTACCTTTGCTACTTAGTCAATTGGCTCTACAATAAGCTTTACCTCTACCCTCGGTGTTGCTTACTTTGTTTCCTTTACCCCCGCTCCCAAAGAAGCTATTGGTTCTGGAACATGAAGGGATATCGCGGACACTAGATATGAATATGGCTTAGATGCTTATGGATAAATGTATTAAACTCCAACTTGATCTTTGTATCAATATCGATATGAAGCTAGAGGATATGAAGATAAAGGATCTTTAACGGGTACTAAATATCAATTGATTATTTTGTTTCTATTCCCTTTGTTTCCTTTGTTGTTGGGTATCGAACTACTCACTATGTTGCAGGGTCAATGAGGTAAACTTAAGAAAATGCATCTACCTTTTCTATTGGTGCTACTATTGATGCTTGGGCAACTGGATCATACGTTGGTGGCAGGGATGCTTGATGAGGTGTTGCTTTATACGGATGATTCAACGGGTTCAGGGTCATCCACTCAATAAATTAGCCTTGGATATGTATCTAGAATGGAATCCACTTCTTTTGACTCAGCTATTGTTTTCTTTACTTCTTATTATTACAACTTCATGCTTGAAAACATACTACAATCTGGAAGCTTAATTGTATCTAGAACTTATTCTATAGAATTGATGGAGATACTTTGGAGAAGTTTAGAAAGGGACATGACACCTAATAATCAAACTTAGAAATAATACATTGACTGCTTCCCTTAAAAGGGAACCCAAAAGCAACGCTACCCTTGAACTAGTGAATTCACCTAGTTTACAATATTTTCGCTTAACTAGAAAGAAGCCCCATATCATTATGCCACCCTTTTCACTCTTGAGTTTCCCATATCGATAGACCATGTTTGCACTGTCTATCATCTTGATACCCCACCATTTTTAACTAAATTTCCTAGTCGTTTGTTAAGTGGAACAATCAATTAAGTGTTCTCGCAACGCCAATTTATAACTAGAAAAAATCTCAGTTTCATTTGCTAACTGGAACGATCAATGAAGAATTATCACAATGCCACCTTTTCATTAGTTAATTTCCTCGAGATCAAGGCGTGGTACGTATAGTATGAATCTCTAGATAGGAAATGCCACCTTTTCATTCGTGAATTTCCCCACTTTGACAAATCCATCTGAAGTTCAGGCCAGTCGCTCACTAAGCAATAAAATCTAGACATCCCTCTCAAACCAAGTTGCTCTCACTACCCTCACCCTAATAACCATTTAATGTGGTTTATCCCTCTCAAACCCATCCATCTGTTCCATGCCATCCATCATGATCATTTATATAAATGGAAACCCTCTTAGCGAATTGACCATCCATTTGTGTCTCTGAAGTTCTAGTTGTATTGACTTAATCCAAGAGGGAAGTTCAAATGATTAAATGATCCAAGACTAGTTGTTAGTAGCTGTCAAAAAATAGTAGTCTTATAGGATGATAAGGGTAAATAGCAATATTGTTGCTACCCTACCACTAAGTATTCCTCCAGCGAGTGTTTTCAAAGGCTCATGCATTGAATTCCCTAAGTTGAGGTAATTTACCGATATATCAGGTTCTAAGTTGAGGTAACTTACCGATATATCGGGTTAAGGCACTAGGTTGTCGATATAGGTCCTAACAGAAGTATTGGTGTAGGTTGGTCAATAAGTGTTGACCCAAGCCCATCCAAAGCTTTAAGTTCAGGTAAGTCGGTCTATAAAGGGTTGACGAAAGATTGTTGGTTGGTTTCCACTGAAGTAATCGTGTAAGCATCTAAAGGTAATATCAATAATGGTCTATTTGAATCCCTTCCAATCAATCTTCGTCCGCTGGCAGTAGTAGATCAAACAGGGTAGTTTCAATGATCCCACAACTGTTGGTAGCATCACATCTACTATATAATGGTAGGCTGAAGAAGTAAATATGAATGGTCTAAGTGTTAACCACCATTGATCCCATAAGTTCTGAGAGTATTTACAAAGGAAGTTATGAGGATCCCACCATGACAGGTTGTTCCTTCCTTCCTTTCATGTGCCACCCACTTTCATTAATAGTGTTGGATGATAAAGTAAATAGAAATTTTCTAAGTAACAACCCCCACCCCATCTAATCTCTAAATTTAAGGGAGTAGTTCCAAAGGAAATTTCACGGATCCCACCATGACAGGTTGTTTTTGGTAGCAATAGGTCACACTAACATTCATTGTGTAGGATGATCAAGTAAATAGAAATGTTCAGCCCACGTATGTACCTAAGCGAGCAAGGAGCCCTTCCAAGATCAAGGGTCTGGCTATAGTTCCTTTCCTCAATGAGGGAAATGCAAGACTGTGGGTAGTTGTCAAACTTCCTTCCATTTATCTGATCATGTAGGCTTCTAAAGTTCATACAAATGTTCTACGTACCCAAGAACGTACATACGATCAATAAGTGTTGTAAGTTGAGCTAGTAAGTGAAGAAGGGTGGTTAAAAGAAATAAATTTTGGTAGCACGGTCACCCACACTTAAGAATAATGACAAATAGGCAGTCTCAATAGAAGGAATAGTGGTACCCAAGTACAAATCTTTCAACAATTGTTGTTGAACGCCTACTGTGAAAATATCTAAATTTAGGTAATTAAACCAATCGATCTTCCTTCTATAAAGGGTTGTTGTTTATTGTTAATGAGCAAGGTCGATAGCATGCATGATGCACATAAGTAAAAGAAAGTAGGTATATCAAGGTAAATATGAAAATTATTTCTAAGTGCCCACCAAGCCAAGCTGGTAAGATCTCAAAGTTCAAGTAAGTAAGAAAGGCAAGTTTATCAAGGTTTATAAATATATCAAGTTGTGATTTGGTTGTTGTTGTCAGACATAAAGTAAAGGCAAGTAGGCATAGGTAATATGATAGGTATAAGTGCCCACCCAAGCAAGGAAAGGCCCTCCAATCTCAAAGTTAAGGTCTGTGAGCCAGTAATTGAAAGGGTGGTAAAAGGGAATGTTGGTAGGTTTCACTCACATTAATGCAAGAGTAGGCATAGAAAGGTCAATAGAAATGTTCTTTCTATGTGCCCATCCACCTAAGCGTGTAAGAAATATTCTAAGGAAGGACTCAATCTAACAGGGTAGTTCCCACAATCCAATATTGGTTGTTCCTTTCTTGTGCAACCCTATAATACCCCTAGGTCGAACCCCAACTATAAATGTAAATACAAATGTGCTTAATATGGTGAGTTGTTTGATATCATTTTGCGTGCACATTCCAGGATATTGCATGCAACAAACTTAAGTGTGCGCGGTTTTGAGGCTAGAGAGCCTTTGTGTATATGTTGTGTTTTGAGGTTGGTGAGTTGGGATGCAGAAAGGACAATATATCTATAAATGTAAGTGTAGTCACATGAAAATATTAATGAAAAACACATCACTACAGAAAACAAACCATGTAAAAGAGTATGGGGGACTAAACTCCACTAGTTAGGGAAAGGGGGCTAAAAAGTTAAGGATAAGGGGCTAATATAGTGAGCTTAAGCCAAAAAGGAATATTATATTAATATTCCTTAAAGTATAAAGTTTGGATAATTATTTTATTCTAAGTTCTAAGGATGGGGGCAAGTGGGCCAAAGTAGTTCTCAACATGACAAGTGTCAAGTTGGGAGAATGCATACATATAGTTTGGACTTAGTTCATTTTCCATTCATTCCATCATCATGCACTCACTCATTCAGTTGTTCTCCATACCTTCCTGTCACTCTACCCATACTTGTACCTGTATCTGTACCTGGTTAGCTTAGGATTTGGACTAAAGAAGCGAGTTGTTAGGCCCGTGGGATATTGAAGAGGCAGGTTGTCAGGCCCGTGAGAAATTATCTCTAGGTGAGAGAATTGTTGGTAATTGATTTCCCGAAGGTGCCAAACTATAGCTACAGGGATCTAAGACTTCCTTTCCAGCCTGTTTTTGAAGCCTTGGAAAGGAAGTGGGGCAGCCAAAGGACTGTTTATCGAAGAAGGGGAACACTTCCTGGGGTGGTACAGGCATGTGGGGAATGAGGGATTGTAGGCTATTAGTTTAAGTTGGCACCTGTGATGAATTTTTTCATGTTGTCTGAGATGCATCATCCTGGTTAGGAATTCCTTTACCCGGATGGAGTTTAGCTCGAGGGTGACCCACTGCTGAGAGTTTTGAGTAGTGTGGTCTAAGGATGGGAGGAACGTTGAAGGTTTGCACGCAGTTAGTGATATTTTTACCAAGATAAGTGATGTAGGAGCATCACTCCACGTCAGCAGTGTGACAACCAGCCAACACATCCAGTGTGCATTCATGAAAGGGAGAGGCGCAACCCTCTCGTTTTTCAAATTTTGAATTTGAATTTAATGTTGTAAG
Organism: Picea glauca; assembly: GCA_000966675.3. Classification (NCBI taxonomy): domain Eukaryota; kingdom Viridiplantae; phylum Streptophyta; class Pinopsida; order Pinales; family Pinaceae; genus Picea; species Picea glauca. Next base: position 141,702 of record JZKD02S1676239.1, read on the forward strand.
GCTGATAGAGAGCAGATCATGCCTTTGTATAGGAAGTGGTTGAGGTTTCCTTAAATGGTAGCTTGCAGCAAGCCCAGGACGTAGTCAGTACTGGGCATCCATTTATGTAATGTAGTCATAGGAGCCAGTCTGTGATAGCGATAGCTCAGAGATGGTGGTTGAGGATAAGCTCATGGGAGCCCTCATTTTGTAAGAGAAAAATTAGAGTAGAGAGTTAGGAGGAGAGACCAGAGCAAAGAGGTCTCAAGAGAGAGTTGAGACTTGTTATAGTCTAGCCTTTGTAAACATTTGTATAGACATACAGATTAATAGAAAAGCAGTTTTTTCTGCATACTGTGTGTTTGACATTTACATGTTTTAAATGCATAACTGGTGAAGCATTGCATAAGTTTCAATTTCTTCCTGTCTTGGAGTTTCTGAGTGCAAGGAGTCCACATAGTCCACAAGGTGTGTGTTGACAGAGGTGAGACAACCTCAGGAAATCTCAAGAGGGATAGCGTTGAACCTTCATCAGCAAAGGTGCAAGGAGTACACAGAAGGGAACTCTCATTCGAGTTCGGCGAGAAGACGAAATCGCTAAGGATTCTGGAGAACTCTACCAGGAGGGCATTGAGTTGGTGCAAGTGTGCACAGAAGAAACTCTTTCAAGTTCTAAGAAAAGAGAAGTGTCAAAGAAAATACACTCGCAGGGTTGTTGAATACTCTGTAGGCTCTGCAAGGTGTGCATCGAGCAGGAGAACGCCAGGTGGGCGTAAGGAGTTTTCTTTTCAAGAAAACCTCTCGAATATGAGTTATTTGAGATCCTCGAACGCAATGTGTGCCTAGGAGTAAATATTTGGGAGGACGAAGCTCAGAAGGGATAGTGTTTCTATAATGCATACGAGACCCAAAGGAACCAAGCTCGCAAGAGGAAGAGTCGAAGGTTGAGACCTTCGAGACTTAGAAAATCTTCTAAGTCAAAAATCCAAGAAATATTAGGAGGAGAGTGCGCAAGGAAGACAGATCTGACATTTAAGATCTGAATGTAGTTAAAGTACATAAACTAACTTGCAACTCAATCAATAATATATTCATTTTTAAATCAGGTACTAATGATGCATGGCATGATTTTTTGTAAGGAGAGACATCACTATATCCCACCTTACTTTGGGTTTATGCCACTTTTCCTTTAAATGCCTCATGCTTTCCCAAGAGGGCTTGATGTCCCACACGTGTGGGCTATTTTGATTTGTTTTGCACATTTTAGCATTTGTACAAGATAAATGAGGGGTTGGCCCCACTTGAATTTTATTTTATTTTATGTTTATGGACAAAAAGGTAGAGCTATGCATGATGTAAGAAGGTTAGTGCTACCTCTTCATTTGGACCATCTTTCACTCACCATTTGTGAGTAAATTCTGAAACTTTCTCCCTTTATGGGTAACTAGCTCTTCTGTCTCATGCTCTATGCTTGGAAGGTCTTTTATGGATGGTTTTTTGCCGATTTTGGATGGATATTTCTGCAATTAGGGTGAATATATCTTGGTTTCTTAGATGAATTAAGTGAATTTATGCAATTATTGTTTATTCTATTAATGTTTATGGTGAAATTGCTAATTTGTTGCAATAAGTCTTGTTTATTGAAACCCTAAGAGAGGAACATAGGTACTTCTTCCTCTCACAAGGCGATATCTATCTAGAATTTGTAAATTGTCATTTCTATGGTTAGAACCCTAAATCCCTAAAGTGATAGCAATTTAGGATTTTATCTCTAGATAATTAATCTTTGACCTAGTTGAAGCTACAACAAGAGAGAAATGGTTTCTAGGGCCCAATTGTGCTTGCACGTTAGAATTCCTTCTCCTCAATATCTAAGACCTAAAGCCCAAATGTACTTTCACCTTAGGGTTTAGATCTTGCCTCTTAGTTTCAACTAGATCAACCTTTAAGTTTGGTTGCATTTTGGAAGACTCCTTAACCCTATAAAGGAACTAGTGTTAAAGCATCGTTATGGTGAATTGATTGATAAAATCTCTCTCTCTCTCTCTCTCTCTCTCTCTCTCTCTCTCTCTCTCTCAAAACTCTCAAGCATTCTATTAACTATACTAACTCTAACCCTAGAAAACTCACTACATTTATTGTTGTTTTTATAAAAGTTTTATGTAGCCATATGAAAACACATTAAATTGTTGCATACACTCATCTAAAGGTGTTCTAACTCACTCATAAGTTTCCTTTAACAATTGGATAATATTCTTTTGGTTATATGCAAAATTTTCATGGTCAATTGTGGCATTTCTGAGCACTAATTATCGTTGTTTTTACTAATTACTTGTTGTTTTTATAATCCTATTTTACTACTACAATTTTTAACATCCATAGCAATCCAACTTGTCTAATGTCTAAAATATGTCTTTATTGCATTGGTTAGCTTGGAAATTGTTACATATATGCTGCAAAGTTTTCTTGTTCTGGGTAGATACCAGATTTTCTTCAAACCTCTTCTCTTTCCTTGACCTAGACCAACCATTTGGTGATCAGTATAGGGGACAATAGGCTTGGTTATTAAACTTTCTACTTGATCCCTTGAATTCGCCAAGGAAACCTCTGTTAGAATATGAAAGATTGTGCTTGTTTTACCATTAACAATACCCTTGTTACCCAACCATAGGCCGAAGCCACCCTACAAGAACCTTGACCTTGACAGAGAAAATAATCCTGGTAGCAATCCAATAGCCAAGAGAGGCTAATGCACCAAGAAAGAAGTAACCAAGTTGATCAGATAGTCCCACCCAAAAACTGGTACAGCAGCTTCCCCAGGACTTGCGCACAAAACTGCTAGACTACAGTGCACAGAAACTGCTCTCTGCACTTCTGAGAAGTGCTTCAAATAAGAGACTGACACCCTATATTTATAGTGATTCTGGAAGACTTAATGGGGCTGAATTCTCCTTCTGGGTACTAATTAATTCATATTAATTATCTATTGTCATCCGACATCTTGTCTAGGGTTTCTTTCATCTCTTTGCTTCCTTCCGAAACATTCTAATCTTGTCAAAGATCACAATAGATGTTCATACCTCCTGAAGCTACCTTAATATTAACACTCCCTCCTAGCTAGGGAGGTATGGTCTTGAACACAACAGACCATTCAACTGGTAGCATCACAAGCACCATCATTATTATCCAACTGAATAATTCTCCATGACAACTGTCACAATATCAATTGATAGAACACAACTGTGTTTATCCATGGTAGTACATAACTACACTCTAGTGGTTTACTACCACACCAAGTATCATACAAGTACTTAATCAGTGACGTATATTCACAAATAGTGGAACATATCCACCACAATAGCATAATTCTATTGTCTCGAGACAAGAAGTTTCCATAACAATCATCTGATGCCAACCTGCATAAAAATATTGTTAAAAATAAACTGAATCATCTGCATTAATCTTTCACTCACGTCTGTGAGATATGAAAGAATATCTTCCCCCAAAGTAGAACAATGAGATATCTGGACTATTCTTCTCAAGCAAGGAAGAATAATCGCCTTGTCTTCTGAACCTGGACCATTCCTCATCCTAGGCCATTCTTCCTACACTAATCAAAGTGCACCCTGGAGAGAATGTACAAACCATAAGGAATGTATGTCCCTGATTGTTAAGCCTGGACCATTCCCCACCCTGGTCCATTCCTTCTACACTAATCAAAGTGAACCTTGGAGGAAATGTATAAACCCTAAGGAATGACTGTCTAGACCATTTCCTCTGTTAACCACAAGAGGAAAAGATTGTCTTGTATTGACCTCCAAAACGAACCATCCCTCATGTTAGCCACAATGAGAAAGCGTTGTCTGGCGAGGCAGGCCAGTCTTCTTGAGTAACCCTCAAGAAGAGAGACTAACCTAGACCACTCCCCATGTTAACCACAATGGGAAGTTGTTGTCTATGATACATCAGCAATCTGGATTGATTTCCCATGTTAACCACCATGAGAAATCATTGTCCTTCAGAAATCTCAATCCACTTTTCAAACAGGAAATAATCTACCCAAGATGGGATATTTTTCAATATCAAAAATAAATGTCTTCAATAATATTTTCAGTGCTTCCTCCCAACCCGGAGAGTCATTTCTTCCCTTTCAGCTAAGGGATTTATTTCCACGATCGCCATATTCTCTCAGAAATATGCAAACTTTATTCTGGATAGAGGCTTTGTCAGGATGTTTGATGTCTGCTCATCTGTGGGGATATACTCGAGCTTTACCTCTCCTTCCTAGACTTTATCTCAAATGGAATAGTATTTGATCTCAATGTGTTTTGACCTCTCATGAAACACAGGATGTTCTAATAATCTTATACAACTCTTATTATCACAATATATTATGATCAATTATGGAATCTGATCAAATAAATCGAAGATTAACTTCCTTAGCCATATTGCTTTTGTGCAAACTTCACATGCTATGATATACTCTGCTTCTGATGTGATGAGTGCGACAGAATTATGTTTCCTACTGCCCCAAGATATCATAGTGGAGCCCAAGCTGAAATATATGCCTGAAGTGCTCTTTCTTTCTTCTACACTTCCTGCCCAATCTAAGTCTGTGAATTCATGAAGTTGTATGTTGTTGGATGATGTATATCTCAAACCATAGTTTATTGTTCCACGAATATATATTAATACACGATTTTTAGCTATCCAATTCTCATGTCTCGGTTCCACCTGGAACTGGCTTAGTGTAATCACGGAAAATCAAATGTCTAGTCGAATATTTACCAAATACATTAATGACCCAATTAGTTGTCGATATAGAGATGGATCTACTGGATCAAAATCTGGATCCTTTACTTTTCTTATATTTGTATTCATCGGAGTGTCCATGGACTTACAATCCATCATTCCAAACTTCTGAAGGATCTTTATTGCGTATTTTCCTTGCCCAAGGAATACTTCACCATGCTTCTGCCATACTTCTAGTCCCAAGTAATAATGCATGAGACCTAGATCTTTCATATCAAATTCAGTAGCTAGTTCCTTATTGCACTATATGATGAGAGAATCTTCACCTATTATGAATAGATCATCAACATATAGTAGTAGAATTACAAGTGCATTGTCCATGACTTTGTAATAGAGGTTTGGATCTACATGACCCTTGGAGAAACCAAGTCTTGTTAAATAGTTGTCCATTCTGGCATACCAAGATCTTGGTGCTTGCTTGAGTCCATAAAGAGTTTTCTTCAATCTACAAACATGAGTGTCTCTGAAACGTACCTCAAATCCTTGGGGTTGTTCAATATATACTTCTTCTTCAATTGTTCCATTGAAAAAAGTTGTATTTACATCCATCTGATGTAAGTTCCATCCCATGGAAGCGGCAAGAGATATAATAGCTCTGATGGAATTATATCTAGCCATCATAGCAAAGGTTTCGTCATAATATTCTCCCTCCTTCTAGGAGAATCCTCTAGCTACGAATCTTGCCTTGTATTTATCCACATTTCCTTCTGTTGCATGTTTGATCTTATATACCCATTTTGAAGTTACCATTGATTTCTCTTTAGGTCTTGGTACGATTTCCCATACTTCATTCTTCATAATGGATTGATGTTCTTCCACCATATCTTCTTTCCATTGTCCCTTTTGCACGGCTTCTTCAAATGTGGTAGGTTCTTCATCTAGAAGCTTCGTCATGTATGTAGCATAGCTTGAGAATCTTTTTGGTCTTTTACTCTTTTTGAATTTTCCTTCTGGAACCTTGAGTATTTTTGCATCTTGTAATGTGGCTTCAAGCCAAGCTGGTTGTTTCTTGGTTTTAGGTACGATATATGAATCAATGTTTTCACATGGTTCCATAGGATGATCAAGTTGTTCCTTTTTGTCATTTTTCATTTTCTGTGCTTTCTTCATTAGGTTCTTCAATCTCTTCTTCTTCAATAGTTTCTTCTATGGATTTCTTGAAGGCCATCCTTTCATTGAATGTTACATCTCTGCTGACTTTGATCTTGTGTTGTTCTGGAATATATATTCTATAAGATTTGGATGAATCATTGTATCCCACGAATATTCCCTTCTTTCTTGAGGGTTCTAGTTTATTCCTTTTATCCTTGGGAATGTGAGAGTAAAAAAGACATCCAAATATTCTTAGGTTTTCCACATTAGGTTTCTTACATGAGAAGGCTTCTTCTAGTGTCATGTCCTTCAATATACGATGAGGGATTATGTTCTGCACATATATTGTTGTCATTGTTGCTTCTCCCCATAAGAACATGGATAGACCTTGATCATTTAGTAAGGCTTTTACGGTCTCTTCAATAGATCTATTCTTTCTTTCTGCTACACCATTTTGTTGAGGATTATGAGAAACAATTAGCTCCCTCCTAATCCCTTATGATTTGCAGAATGAAACGAATTCCTTTGAAGTGTATTCTCCTCCATTATCTATTCTTAGCATATTGATCTTCTTTTTCATGAGTTTTTCTATCTTTGCTTTGAACTCTTGAAACTTATTGAATAGTCATCTATGAAGATTACATAGTAAGAATATCCTCCTAGAGATTTTACTAGAATCGAACCGCAAACATCTGAGTGTATTAGATCTAGAATCTCCTTAGATCTATTGTTGCTGCTTGGGAATGGTTTCTTGATATTCTTCCCAAGAGCACATCCTTTGCATATTCCTTCATGTGTAGACTACAACTTCGATATTCCTTCAACCATCCTTTTGAAAAAGGGTAATGCTTGACAGTTAATGTGAGCGTACCTTCTGTGCCAAATCTCATTGGGGTTGACTTCGTTGTGTACAAGAGCTTCTTCATTTTCTTCTAGTAGTCTATACAGATTTCCTTCACGACTTCCAATAACCCTAGCATTCTCTATGTTGGAGTCTTTATGCCATGATAACACGTTTCCATCCATGAAAACTATTATGTTTCCTTTGTCTTCTAGGAAAGATATCGATACAAGATTCTTTTCTAAACCAGGTACATATAAAACATTGTTTAAGTGAACATAGTTACCTGTTTTCATTTTGATGGAGGCTTGTCCAAATCCTTCCATAGGGTAAGTGGTTTTGTCTCCAAGCTCTACCTTGTACGAGGTCTTCTTCTCATTTAGATTTGAGAGCCTGGATTGATCTCCCATCATGTGCCTCGAAGCTCCACTATCGATTATCCACATGTCATCTTCAATCATTCCAGTGAGTGTTGAGTAGTGTAGAAGACTTATTGTTCCACTCAAGTCTTCAGTTGACTGGCAACTGGTCATGCCTTGATCCAAAACTTCAACTTCGTCATTTTTGTCTTTTGAGAGAGTCAAAAGGTCTGTCGAGTTAGGGTGCATTTGAATATATTCTCTTTGAGCGAGATGCTCCATCACAAGGTGTCGGATCTGAGATTAGGGTTTCTGCAACTGCTTCTGCTAGTAACCCTAGCGGCAGTGTCTTGGAAGTTGCTCCTACTAGTAACCCTAGTGACAGTTCCTCAGCGAGCTCAATATCCTAATGGCTATGTTTTCTTCTAGCAGTTAGACTATATGAATGAGGTGTGGGCCCATAACCTATTAGAATATAAAATGTTGTGCTTGTTTTACCATTGACAATACACTTGTCACCCAACCATAGGCCGAAGCCACCCTACGAGCACCTTGACCTTGACAGAGAAAATAATCCTGGAAGCAATCCCATAGCCAAGAGAGGCTAATGCACCAAGCAAGAAGTAACCAAGATGATCAGATAGTCCCGACCAAAAACTGGTGCAACACCTTCCCAGGACTTGTGCACAAAACTGTTGGAATGCAGTGCACAGAAACTGCTCTCTGCAATTTTGAGAAGTGTGTCAAATGAGATATTGGTTCCATGTATTTATAGTGATTTTGGCAGACTTACTGGGGCCAACTTCTCCTTCTGGGTACTAATTAATTCATATTAATTATCTATTTTCAGTCGACATCTTGTCTAGGGATTCCTTCATTTCTTTGCTTCCTTCCGGAACATTCTAATCTTGTCAAAGGTCACAATAGAGGTTCATACCTCCTGAAGCTACCCTAATATTAACAACCTCCCTTGTGGTGGACCTCTTCCATCACTAAAATGAGGGTAGTCTATACTTAGGTGACAATGGTAGATTCTTTTGTAGTTACGCAATATTTGGGGATATTGTGGTGGGATTTGTACAAGTACAAGTCCTACAATAAATTTTTGGCATCATTTCTAGGGAGTATTGAGTCATTCTCTTGAATGACACATATTTGGTAAACTTATCTTGAAGCCATTATCTTACAAGTTTACCCAGCGACTTCAATGAGGGTAGTTCCTTCACCTTCCTTTGATGATCATAAAGAGATCATTTGGAGACTCCACGAACATATTCCAAGGTGTCATCCTACTCTCAACTTTGTGATATTGCACATTTTCAAGTGATGGAATTATGGCACGTTGGTCACTTCACAAAATGTTTCCCTCTTTAGATATTGAGTATATTTTGGGATACCCAGATCACTTTTCTCCATGATGGGGGAATAATTGTCCAAAATTTTATGGAGACTTGTCCTTGGCTATTACGCATGTTGTGAATTTCTCAAAGTATGTTTTGGAGATAGATGTGACACATCAATATGTGTCGATAAGATTGTTTTTATTATCTCTGGAAATAAGACAAAATTATTGGGTTAAGCATACTCTAAATCCAAAGAGTATATCTTCTCTTACAATCTTCATTGAGGAATTCCTCAAAAGGTGGTCTCCGAGAACAAAAATATATGAATACACTCTCCACGATCTCATGGTGGCCCTCCAAATGGAAGGGTTATTTTCTATCCCTATTGAGGAAGATGAAGAATCCACTGATGAGCAAGAAGTTGAAGAGAAGATTCATGAAGATGGATATTGATCCCTCGAAGAGGAGTGAGAATCACCTCATGAATTCATTGAAGACAATGAACACATGATTGAAGAATGAGAACCTGAAGAGGTGAATCATGAGGAATATCATCAAATACATGAACATGATTCTCCTTGTGAATATGTCGAAGAAGAATTATTTTACGAAAGACACCATGTTGAATACCTAATCCACAAAAATAATCCTCATGAAGACAAATCCCCAGTATTTTCTCATCTTCTCAATGAAGTCATACAAGATTCCATTCCTCCTACACATGAAGAAGAGAACATGGTAAGTTATACTCCTTTACAAGTTATTTATCTTTCTTCATTTAATGATTCATAAATTAAAAAGGTGTTAGAGGAGCCGATGGATGCATTAGACCCTTCATGTTATAGCAAAGGTGATGCAGTGATTGAGAATATTAATGAATTTTAACATGTTGGGAGACGTAAATGGGATGTGATTTGTTTTGATCTTAATGAAGATCCCATTTATGACAATGAAGGTCATTTTCAATTGTTGTCGCTAAAACAACCATATGTGACTGCTACTGATTTAGATGTTTGGCAACATGAAGATGACATGATTACAGATTAATTCCAACCACCCAGGGATGACTTATTACAACATTCTCATGATGATTTTTTATCATGCCCTGGAGGTTTTGATACATATGTTTTGAGCATTTGGATTTATTCTACTGATCCGAAATCGGATCCAGAAGCCTGACAGGGCTTGAAAAATGCTCAAAAATGAAAGTGATCATAATGCAATGAAATTGGTGCCATTGTGTCTGTCTCATCTTCCTGATTCTGACGGTATATTTACTTTGTCAAACGGGCTCCGTATGCGAAATTTATCGCGTTCTGATCGGAAGCCCAAACAGGTAAAAAGTCAAAGGTCAACTGGTCAAAAAGTCAACGTTGATATCAGCACACTGACTGTGCAGGAGATGATGTGGCACTCTCTGGCTGATGGTGACTGGGCAGGTTCGCTGACAGGGTAGACATGTGGCAGGCAACTGGACCAGTCAATATTTGACAAGTGGCATTAATCCGTCGAATGGGGAGATGCCACGTGGCCCAGTCATGGGCAGCCACGTGGCACCCAGTCATCAGTTGAAGTGGCATGTTTCAAAAATTGTTTTGGGGTCCATGGGATTTGAATCCATGACCACCACCAAGCCCAACACCTTAAGAAATGGTCCTTTGCCAATACACCAAATTATTGCTTATGATATAAAACCTACAATATGAAATATATTGCATGGTATGTGCGCATAAAGGAGGGGGTTGGGGGATAAGCCCCAGCCCGTGGTCTATCCACCCGCATGTGATCAACGACCAAGAGGGCATGGGTGCCACTACCTGTTGGGTGCATGTTAAGAACCAAACATCAATATAGCATGGAAAAACCTCAGGAAAAGTACTCAACGCCTTGAAACAGAGATA
>JZKD02S1676239.1:156303-172161 GCA_000966675.3 Picea glauca
ATATATAGGAGACTAGGAGGTATAATTACAAATAATGGCCTAAAGCCGACATAATTAAAATAACATTAATAATCTAAATTACAACTAATGGCCTAGAGCCGACATAAATAAAATAACATTACTAATCTAATATGCCCCAATTAAGGGGTAATGAGCCAATATTAAGGCTTAACAGCGCATTTTGTTTAGGGCACGGTTCTATCATATGCACCATGTGTTCGTATGATGGGGGGCTTATCCCTTCAAAAGCGAGCAGTTGGGATGTGGCCACATGGAGCCCCATATGACCGTTCAAGGGGGCGTGCGCGCGGAAGGAGGGGCCTAATGCCCATTTTTATAACTATGAAGTGGGTTTTATACCTATAATTTGGGTTTTAATTGTAATTAAGCCTATTTTTAATGTATTTTCTCCATTTTTGGGGAATATTGGGCATTTTTGGAGCCTAATTTTTGTGAGGAAGTTAGAGATGAGTAACCAACTTCCCAACTATATAACCCAGGCCTATTTGAGGCCATAAGGGGGCATTCAGAGCAGAGTTATGCTGAGGAGAAGCCAAGCCAAAGCCATTTTGAGGCAGAGAAGCTTTTGAGGAGGAGACGTTGTCGGACCATTTCTGGGAGCTCTGGACGTCCGTTTTGTGTGCCATTTTCTTTGCATGGTTCTAGAGATCTGGAAGAACATGACCAGATAAGTCTTGTAGCCATTTGGCATTGCAGAGATGTACTTTTGATCTTTTGAACAGAAATAAAGAAGCCTCCCCCACAGAGAAAAGGCCCGGAGACGTAGGCAAAGTTGTGCCAAACTCCATTATCAATCTACGTGTTATGGTTTGTTGTTTATTCTTTCATTTCAGATTTGCAAATGTATATATGGCTGTCATAATTCCTCTTCTTTCCTCATTCTTTCACTAAGTTTTCTCAAATGGTTAATTAACGCATGCAAAATTAAAACTCAACCATAAGTCATTAAAAGATCCTACGGATTGAGAATATTGATGAATTTTAACATGTTGGGAGACGTAAATGGGATGTGATTTGTTTTGATCTTAATGAAGATCCCATTTATGACAATGAAGATCATTTTCAATTGTTGTCGCTAAAACAACCATATGTGACTGCTACTGATTTAGATGTTTGGCAACATGAAGATGACATGATTACAGATTTATTCCAACCACCCAGGGATGACTTATTACAACATTCTCATGATGATTTTTTATCATGCCCTGGAGGGTTTGATACATATGTTTTGAGCATTTGGATTTATTCTACGAATAATATTCTCAACCACCGTTGTGCTCTAATTTTGACATGGGTAAGGCCATGATTTCCTAGAGAAGGATTTATGTGACGAAAGTTTTCAACCTTTATCCCTTTTCACTGTATTGTTCTGATATAGATATGGTTGGTAGTTTTCCTCATGATGGTCACTTTTCAGTAGGACTAAATTATTTTCAACCCATGGTTGTTGCAAGGGTTTTCATTTTCACACACAAGACCAACTAACCTTGGGTTGGGAGAAATATTTTCTCTCTAGGCCTGGTCTAATCCCTTACCCTATGCTCTCTTCTTTAATGGCCAACCTTATAATTTTCCTTAGGTTCCTTCTCATGCCTTCTTGATCTTCAAGTGTTATCTTGGTAGCTAAGGATGATGATCTACCCATTTTCCTAATTCTTTTTTCCTTTTCTTGGGATGGATATGGCAAAGTTGTGGTGATACCTCTTTTCATGAATTTATCCCTCCTTCCCACCTCCATTAGTTGGATTTATGACTAGTTATGGTATTATGTATTTCCTAAATCATGACCTTTTCATGCTTAAATTATCCTTATTTTGGTTTGTGTTGAAGCACAGGGGTAGAGTTTTTGATACAATGTTGGGATGGTTTCACTGGACATATGATTATACCTAGAATTTCAACTAACATATATTAGTCTAGGTAGGGAATTTGCATCTTGCATTGCATTTGTATATATCTTGAATCATGAATTCATACTAGTATAGTCTTGCATCTTCTTGTATATATTACATTTTCATTTGTACATAATGAATAAATGTTAGGAAATTGTACTTAATCATTTAATATCATTTCTATATCATTTTGTAGTTTAGTGAAATTTTCTTTTCAACATGGTTTTGGATTTATCATTGGCATTGGTAGAACACATCCATAGATAGATATTTCTAATGGGTGTTGTAATTTGAAGTGGGAGTATCATTGCAGGACTTGGAAAACCAGAGATGTTGAGGTTCTTGTGTGTTGTATGGTGAGCACATATACCTATGTTGGAGCCAGATGTTAACCACCCATGCCTAGTGGTAACTTGAGGAGATCATGTCTCGTGGCCTGAAATGGAGAACATGATCTAGACCATGATGATGATAAAAATGTCCACATATGGAAACCCGAGTGCCCCCCTCATTCACCTTTACAGCTATAGGTCAACCAAGGCTCACCACATTCAAGCAACAGAAAGTATGAGAGATAGTAAGCCATCATCACCATGAGGTATGTTAGTCCTTCTTTCATGCAAAGTGTTGTTCTTAATTTGTCGGGCATGTGGATGAGGATCTTTGGTTGAAGTTGGATAATGGATCACTGATTTCAGAATGTGTACTTCTTAGGTAGACCTTTTTGATAGGGTACCGAGTGAACCAAACAAATATCGTATGCAAAATTTGTTCCCCCGGGAAGTTAACGTATCAACTAACCACATCGAGGCCCACAAACCTTTTGGTGTTTCATATTCTAGGGTTAGGGTATTGGATGTTTAGGGTTTTCTCATTAATTCTTTATGTTAAAAGGACTTTTTGGCCTCTTTGTAATCAACTTCTTGTGAATGAGCGTAACAGCCACGTCTTTCTCTTCAGAGATAAGCTACCACCATTCTAGCTAGTTTGTGTGCTTTTAATTTTATAGTCTTTTGTATTCTAGACAATCATTAATAGAATATGAGTTTAACTGTATTATTGTGTTTCTCGCAATATATTTATGTATAACCTTCTTATATCTCATCCTTCATGTCATTCTTAATATAATATGGATCAATGGTATTAGAGCAGTCTACTCCTTGTTGTTCTTAGTGCATGTCCCTGACAAGGTTAGGGTATAGAGAGTTGGGTCTCAAGCTAGTTTCTCTTGAGGACAACTGCTCTCACCAACTCAAGAAACCTCCCATGGTGGAAGAAAAGAGGGATGATGGAGAAAAATATCCTATCAAACTATTTCTCAAGGAAGTCCTCACACGACAAAGGAAGGAGATGATGGATACTTTTGCCCAGATCCTTTGACGACTGCCAACAACAACAAAGGCACCTTAAATTGGAAGTGACTTTGAAGGTGCGACGCCCTTTAAGGTACAAGTTAACTTTGATATCCCTTTATTTGAAGGCCATATATTTTTCGACATTTTAGAAAAATGGTTAAGTCTACTAGAGGGTTATTTGTTTGTCCAAAAAAAATTCAAGAGTGAAAAAATAGCCTTCACATCCTTAAAGACCTTCCCCGTGTCAAATATTGGTGGGAGACATACTAAGATAAACATGTCGAAGATGTGTCTACAATTTTTGGTCCAGGACCCACTTGGGATGATTTTGTTGATGCCCTCAAGGATTAATACTACCATGTTGGAAACTATGATGACCAGTACATGAGATGGAAAACTCTACATTAAGAGAGAGACTAGACGGTGCTAGATTACACTAATATAATCCATACCTTATGTACAAAGATGGATATTAAAGACTCTGAGTGCCACTTGGTCCCAAAGTACCATAGTGGCCTACATAGGTACATCCAAACATATATGGAGTTCCTGAACATCTCCTCACTGGGAGCTTCTTACTGATATGATGTAAAGATCGAGTAAAAGTTCAAGCAAAAGAGTAATAAATATTTCATTTATGCAAACCCATCGTAGCAGAAACATGGTATAGGTGGCCCTAACTCCCAGATAAAAGGAAAAAACAAGGATGGCCAACCCCAGGACAACCATTCCAAGCCACACACAAAGAAGTTTAATGGGAATTTGAAGAAGGACACTATAAAGTGGTGTGAGTTCCAAATAATCCCTTGGAAAAACACCAATGAATGTTGCTCCAAACAGTCATTGTTGGCTCAGAAAAAGCCTCGGAGTCAAATGCCAACTCAAACTATGATTCATAACTATATAAGGTAAAATTTATCATTGATGTAGAACCTAGTGTCACCATCACTACCAAAAAAGTCTAGCCATATAAAACAGAGGAGCCTGAAGAAGGGGACCACATATTCCATTCACAGATGTGGGTGAAGGGGACCTCACTCCATTTCATTGATGACAGAGGTAGCTAGAAGAACATAATCTCAACAAATGTTGACAATAGGTTGAATATAACAACAATGTTGCATCGTTAGCCATACACCATCAGTTGGATCAGCCAGGGATGAGACATTTACTAATGCAATCCCCCTACCTCAGCAGGGTTCTGGTGACCTCCCGATCTCTAGATCATTCTTATTCGGAGCCGAAATAGCTCTTTGGGCTCTTGTTGGAACCCTTTGAACAAATCCACAGGTCCCTTTGTCTGCTGGCATAGGTCTTGAGAAAATCTGTGCACGTGCCTAGCTCTCGATTCTCTTCTCTGTTCTGAACCTACACACACCCTTCGCGTTTCGAGGTCTCGGGACTTCTGCATGCGATCTCTCCTGGGCTCCTTGTCCTTCCAACTCTTGGTATTTGAAACACCAAAAAGGGCTTCACGACTCTGGGTCCTCCCTTAGACTTTGAATGCTTTCAGTTTTTTGCATTTCATGATTCCAGCTGCAACGATCCCAGTTCCTCTGAACTCCTGGACCCTGGAATGCCAAAATCTACCCATGACCACGGTCTTCTTTTCAGGATTTTGGAATTCGCGATTTTTTGATTCCACGAGTCAGGACTCCCTATCTCACGACTCCTTCGCTCTTGAACACCCAGATTCTGAAATGCCGAAAAGACGTTCCACGACCAAGCGCTACTAGCTTTCACGATTCGGGAAATCCCGATGCAAGCATTCCCCTTGTTTTCTGTCTTTCGAATCCCTGGTTCTTGAGATGTTGAAATATCTCCCTCTGAGAGATCAACAGCCCAGTCCTCCTAGAACCGAAATCTTTTGGGCCTTTTCTCGAAACCTTGACCGCTTGTCGTGTGTCCTCCTTAATGGATGGTCCTGGTCCTTTCATGAATTCTCCTTTCGCGATTTCTAGAGACTCTTCACTCTCGGTCTCCCGGTGTCTAAATCCTTGAAATGTGGGTCTCTTGACACATTTCCTCTGATATGGACGGTTCTGATTCTTTCATAACTTCGACTAGTCCTCTCTTCCCCCCTTCTATAACGAGGATTAAAACCCCTAGCACCTCCTTCTGAATCCGATGGCTATCGGTCCTTGGTACTAGATCTGACGGCCCATATATTTTTTCCTTTGCACCTCCGAGGGACTCAACCCCATGCACGTATCCTTGATCCAGTGGCTCTCAGGCCACTGCACTCCAAATCCGACAACTTGTGCGATTTCACGAATCGGGAGTTCGTGATGAAGCGACTCCAAAATCCCTTGCCACTCCAGTCCCCAAACTCCGAAATAGAAAAATTTGAGTGCGAGATTTCAGAATTTTGCGAACCAGGAGTTCTCAATGCAGCGACCCCAAAATCTCTTGTCGCTCCAAACCCCAAACTCTGAAATGATGAAATGTTGAACTCTTGAACTTTGTCAATTGTGAAACCTCAAAGGGTTTCTCAACCTTCTGCTCCTTTCTTTTGTTTCTCTGTGCGCAAAGGCACTGTTCCTCCTGAGCTTCAAGACTTAGAATAAGTCCACCCTCTCACACTCCTTGGGCTACTGAGTATTTTTCCAAACTCAGATCTGAAGTATTTCTTGTAAATAAATGCTTCACACCCTCTTGGCGTTCTTCTGTTCGATGCACACCTTGTAGAGCCTTTCTCCATAGAGTGTTCAGCAACTCTGCAAGTGTCTCTCCTCGACACTTCTTCTCTCTTAACTCAAAATAGAGTCCCTCCTGTGCAAACTTGTACACGCTCAATTCCCTCCTGGTAGAGCTTTACAAAACCTTCAGTTGTTCTGTTTCTTCTCTGTGCCTTCCTCTGCACAGTTCCTCCTCCAGAGTATTCAGTAACTCTGAGGCTTCCTTTGAGTCTATGAACCCTCCTGGTGTGCACTCCTTGCACGTTCTTTCTGAATCCGCAGAGCTCATATGTGCACTCCTTGCGTTGGCTACAGAACTTCCACTATTATGTTGTGCACTCCTTTCACAACCTAAAGAACCCAGACAGATATCACAACTTAATCAGATAGATAAATTCTATCTATCCCTACAGATGAAAACCTAACATACATCTATAGCATTCATTCATGAAACATAAATACATGAACAACCATATGCAGGAAAAAATATTTTTCTATTAATCCTTGTGTCTCTATACAGATGATTTACAAAGGTTGGACTGTAACAAGTCTCATCTCTCTCTCTCGAGACCTCTCTAATCTGGTCTCTCTTCCTAACCCTCTACTCTAATTCCTTCCTCTCTTATTACAAAATGAGGGCTCCCATGAGCTTATCCTCAACCACCGTCTCTGAGCTATCGCTATCACAGAGTGGCTCCTACTCCTACAACTACATTATATAAATGGATGTCGTAGACCTAACTGATCTGGATTTAGCTGCAGGTAACCATTAAAGGAAACTTCAACTACTACCTGTACAAAGGCATGATCTGGCATTAAAATCCTTACAACATTTATCGAAACTATGGATTTCAAAATTGAGAGGGTTGCGCCTCTCCCTTTCTCCATTAAATGTGTGTTGGATGTGCTGGCTAGATGGCATGTTGCTGACGTGGAGTGATGCTCCTACATCATTTACTTTAGCCAAAAATGTTGTGTGCACTATGGAATTAAACCTTTCAAACATGAGGTATTGCGTGATGTTGTGCCCCTTTAAATTTTTGATGTTATTTTAGAACAACCATGTACGTGGAAGGATTATCAGACCAAGCTCCTCACCTTTCCATTCAAAATGTGTACTCCTTGACTAGACCTTTCTTATGGGGTACCAAGCACCCCAAATTGAGATCGTAAGCAAAATTTTTGCCCCTATGAATTTTATGTATCAACTAACCACATTGATGCCTACAAACCTTTTGGAATTTCATAATCTGGGGTTAGGGTTTTGGATGTTTAGGTTTTTCTCATTGATTATTTATGTTAAAATTCCTTTGCGACCTCTTTGTAATCAACTTCTTGCGAATGAGCATAATGGTCACATCTCTCTCTACAAAGATAAGCTACCACCATTCTAGCTAGCTTGTGTGCTTTTAATTTTACACTCTTTTGTATTCCAAACAATCATTAATAGAATATGAGTTTAATTGTATTATTGTGCTTCTCACAATATCTTTGTGTGTTCCCTTGTTTTATATTTTCCTTCATGTCGTTCTCAATATAATCCAAATCATCTCAACACTCATATAGTTAGCTCCTAACCATATTTACATTTTATCATTTATTTCCCTAACTCTTGGTTAAACATGCTTAAGGTATTTGGCTACTCTAGCATTGGCCTATGTAACATATATTGAGGTGTGTAGTTGGAAATGAATTGTATTATGCAGGTTGTTTCCAAGGATTGGGATAACCCTTGTGTCTTCAAGGAGATGGACTAAAGTGAAGGGGATATTATTTTAAGGTGAAAGTTTTGAATTACCTGTGTTGTGCTCATCCCCAATAGCACCCTCATGTGTCCTGCTAGTTTGAGTGATAAAAACAATTGGCATTGTTTTCAGGGAGGACTTTGTGGGTTTATCTATAGATTTTGAAGACATTGTCCCAAAAGGGTTGAAACATTTTTTGGCACTGTTTCCGGGGACGTCTTTTTTGGTTCGTTTCCTACCTCTTGACGACATCATCCTGCTAGGTTGAGTATTTTCTTTGTATTGTATCTTGATGATATTATTGTTATTTCTAACTTGATTGTCTCATTTGGAAAATACACCAAATTCAAATACAACAAAAAGGTATTGTACAAGAAGGAAATCACAAGGTCTACTTTTCCTTCTTTCTGAACCTGACCTTGTTTATCATAGAAGGAAGAATAGGCTTCAAGAAAGGGAAGTAAATAATTGTGTGGGATTTGAAACTTTATTCGATATAATAATATTATTTATTAATTCAAGTCCTCTAATTCAAACGATTGCTCCATGGTTGACATATACTTTCAAGCCATTTTATTTTTTTTAACATTACAGGTTATCCTCATGATATCCCATCTTCTTTGGAGAAATTCCCAATGGTCCATGGTGATAATATTATTGGTGTAAGAGATAATTTGGATGTGTTCATGGAACATATCACCACTCTGGGAATTTTTCATTTAGATGTTTTATATAGATGTTTTTATTTTTCATTTAAAAAGGATGCTAGGAAGTGGTTTTTATCATTACCTGAAAATTGCATAAATTATTTCAAGTGTGCCAAAATGTTTTCTTTCATAAATGGTTGGAAAAGAAAGATGTTCGGTTTCTTTTAAGTGCTTTGACTAACATTAGGAGAAATGAAAATGAAACCAATGATGAATTTGAAAAAATATTTGACAAGATTGTGCAGGATATTCCTCAGACTCATCATCCAACCACAGACACCATCTTGATGTATTACATGAATGTCTTTCAAGGAAATCTCATCTTCTTCCTCTATAATGCTAAGCCTAAAACTCTTGTCATTGCCAATATCAATGCCAATGATATTGATGAGAATTGGAATCTCTTAGGGAAACCGAATGTATTAAACCCACTCAGGTCCAAGGTTGATCACAAGCCAAAAGCAACTCCTACCTTTGATCCTACTCTCAAATCCATTTATGGTCTCACAGAACAAATAGCGAAGTTGTAGATGACCACCAGTGAATTACAAGGCATGATTTTGTAGATGGGAATAAATCAAAATAAAAATAGGAATATATACAAAGGTCCATCATCAAATCAAAAACCTCCTACATCATTAGAACCCACCAACTTGATAGGGGAAAGAAATCCTTATTTTTTTATACCTTGCCAAAGTTTTCATGATGAAAATACTTATTCCTTCTACATGAAAGTATACCAATCAGATGGTCAGAAAATAAAATCACCCTTGGAAAATTGCAACAATTTGTGTGATGAATGGGAATATCAGAATTGGCAGCTAGAGGAATATGAAGAAGAAAGAGTAGATATAATATTTGGGAAGATGCCTTCCCAAGAAGAGATAAATCAAATGATTCAAATGAGAACTATGGTCTATCAAATACAGAAGAATGATCATATTCAAGATCATTCGGGACTTTCCAAGCCTCTAAAGAAGGATAATCAAGTTTCCATGTCAATCAAACCCAGTACAGAGTTACCTTGAAGTGATTCTTCAACAAGAAATTATCTCGAGGTGAAGTTGGATGTAACAAGATCATTTAACAATGCTAAGGTTCATGTTCCCATCATCTAGCTAGAAAAGATCCCTTCTGTGAAGAATCAAATCAAGGAAGTTTTGGGGCTTGGACCAGCCAATCAAGCAACTAATCTTGTAAATGAGACTGAAGATGCCCCTATTATTCTCCAAACCATGAAAAAAGGAAGAAACAATCCGAAGAACCAACCATGTTTCATATCTTTGGTAGTGGAAGAGTTTCTCTTACACAATTATATGTTGGACTTTGGAGCCTTGACCAATGTGATGTATCTCAACTTTGAGGCCCTAAGGAATCTTTGTGACATGGACTCCATGGAAGTCAAAGTATGTGGATTAATAAAGGATCTTCAATTTTTCTTAAGTGCTCATCAAGACACTTGCTTGGTAATGAATGTAGTGGTCATCCATGTTCCATATGCATGGGGAATGATTCTATCTAAAAAGTGGGCCACTGACCTTTAAGGTAGTATTCAGATGGATTTATCATATACCAGTATTCCAAATTTTCAAAGTATGTCATTCATCTTACACAGAGAGTTGATGAGGAAATATCATGTGGAGGATCCTCAAGACCTCGAGAATGAATTGGTTTTCTTTGAAGAAGATATTGGATCCTACACTATTCTTACAATAGAATTATTTCCAAGGAAAAAGTTATCATGTGGAAGATAAACTTCGACAAGGAAAATTCCCAAGCAGGTATGGTGCAGGAATTGTTTTCACCTCCCCTAAAGGTAATATTTCATGTCATGCTTTTCACTTGGAATTTGAAGAAACTAACAATGTAGCTAAAAATGAAGAACTTTTACTTGGTTTGAATTTAGCTAAGGATATTGGTATTAATATTTTGAAAATCATTGGTGATTCTGACCTGATTATTTCCCAAGTGAAAAGTATTTTTTCTTCTAAAAACAAAATATTGAAAAGATACAGCAATGGAGTATGGGACACCATGGAATTGTTTGATTATTTATATTTGATAGTTTAACTAAGGGACATGAATGAAAGATTCAATGTAATAACCATCTCCACTATGATGCCACATATTTGTGATGATTTGATGAAGAATGGAAAACTGGAAGTTATTTTTAGACCATCAGTCCCAGATAATTTCGTCAACTGGAAGGTTTTCTATGATGATGCATAGGTTTTGAGATTTATGAACAACTTGCAATAATTTTTTGAGAACTATATTGATCAGAGAGAAGAAGGTTTAGAAGAAGAAAAAAAGGAAAACATGATCCCAGATGACCTTGTACCTCTTTAATGTTTTTTTGACAAGCACAACAAGTACAAACATAATAAAGATATGATTAAGCTCGATGAATATGAGGAAGTCAATATTGGTTCAACCAAGAATCCAAGGATGATAAAGATTGGAAAATAAATATTGGGAGAGAAAATAAATTAAATGGAATATCTCATCAAAGAATTGATTTATGTATTTACCTTCTCCTATGATGAATTGAAGGCCTACAAGGGAGATATAATTCAACACACAATACTCTTGAAGGAAGATGCCAAGCCATTTCGACAAAAGACTAGATAGATCAATCTGAATTTGGCCCCTCTTGTCCAAAATGAATTGTATAATTTAGATGAAGTGAGAATCATCGCTCCCACAAGATATTCTACTTGGCTCTCCAATCCAGTAATAATGTGAAAGAAGACTAGTGAGATAAGATGTTGTGTGTATTTTAAAAATATCAACATTTCATCTAGAAAGAAAACTATCCATTACTAAACATGGAAAATATGTTATAGAGAATCAAATGATCAGAGATATTGTCATTCTTGGATGGTTCTTCAGGTTATAATCAAGTTTTGGTGAACAAAGATGACAAGCATAAGACAACATTTACCACACCTTGGGGCACTTATGAGTACTTGAGAATTCCCTTTGCACTGATGAATGTAGGTGTTACATTATAGAGAGCCATGGATTATGCATTCAAAGACCTCATGGAAAAAATAATTGAGATTTATTAGGGTGAGCTCATGGTGTTTTCAAAGGCTAGGAAATCCCATTTTGAGCATCTCAGACAGGTATTTGAAAGGTGTCACAAGTACAAAAACTCATTGAATCTGGAGAAGTTAGTATTTTGGGTCCTTGAAGGAAATATTATTGGGAAGTTTGTCACAGAATATGGGGTAAAATTTGATCCTGAGAGGATAAAATGAATTAAGGAAATTTATCTACCCCAAACTCAGAAGGCTTTGCAATCATTTTTCAGAAAGATCAATTTCAACCAAAGATTCATCCCAAATTTTGTCGAGATCACCAATCCCATAAAAAAAATTATAAAGAAATTTGTAGTTTTCAAGTGGGATGAAGATAGTAAGACAACCTTCAAACTTATCAAGGAATGTTTGTAAAATATTTGGTATTGGTAAGTCCAAATTATTCCAATAATTTTCATTTTTTTTTCTTTTTCTTCTAACAATACAATTATAGGTGTGTTGCTTCAAAAGAATGATAAAGATGAAGAACAACCCATAACTTTCATGAGTAAAGTTCTCAGGGATGTTGAATTAAACTATTCCATTATGGAGAAGCAATCTTACACTTTGATCAAATCCTTGAAGCATTTCAGAACATATATAGGATATTCCAAGGTGATTTCCTGCTCCCTTTCCACTATAAAAGATATTTTGGTTGAGTAGTATTTTTTGGGAACTAGAGACAAGTGGGTGACTAAGATTCATAAATATGATTTGGAAATTGTGCCCACAAAGTTGGTCAATGTTAGAGATTTGACACAAATTTTAGCTAAAGGAAACGAATTTTCTCTTGGATTACAAGATGGCGTGTCCCCTATGATTTTAATAGTGATCGAAGAATTGGAACATCATGATTCGTACAATGATATAATTTTCTATCTAAAGAAACTTACAACTCCAAGGCACCTTTCAGATCACAAGAAGAGAGAATTAAGATTCAATGCCTCTAAATATTGTCTCATTGACAAAGGCATTGGATGGAGAAATACATATGGTTTGATTCTCAAATGTGTTGACCTAGAAGAAGCAAATAATTTAATGGGTGATTTTCATAAAGGGATATGTGGAGGACATCATGTAGAAAAGACTACCACCCACAAGATTCTGAGAGGTGGTTACTATTTATCGAGTATCTTTTTAGATGTGCACAAGTTCATAAGAAGTTTCCAAACGTGTTAGTTTTTCACAATGAAGCAAAAGTTAGCATCCCTCCCTCTCCATTCAGTTGTAGTGGAAGATCCCTTCCAACAATGGGCCTTAATTTTATCGGTGAATTCAAGGATGATTCAAGTAATCTTCATAAGTGGATTCTTATATCTACACACTATTTCATCAGATGGGTTGAAGAAATATCGACGAAGAGGGCCACAGATAAAATTTTCATGGATTTCTTAGAAGAAATATTCATCATCACCCGTTTCTAGGTGCCAACAAAGATCGCTATTGACAATGCCAAAGCATTCAATTTTGCAGATTTGTCTATGTTTTGTTTTAATTATGGCATTGTCCTATCCCACTTCTCCATCTAGTATCCCCAAGGAAATGGTCTCATTGAGTCAAGAAACAAGAACTTGATGACCATTCTCAATAAGATAGTGGGGTACAAGAAGAAAAGTTGGGATATCAAGATAAAGCACACTCTATGGGAAAATAGAATAACTAAGAAAGAATCCACAAGAAAGATCCAATTTGAGATAGTCTACGGGGTGGAAGTAACATTGTCAGCTAATTTGAAGATCTTGATTTACAGGTTCATGCAACAACCCTCCTTTGATTCAAATGGAATGCAAGATCAAATTGATGAAATTGTTTAGCTTGATGAGAACCAAAGATATGCCTTTATTCACTTGATACACAATAAAGAAAATATGAAGAGTAAGTTTAACAAGAAGGCTCATCAATGAAGCTTTCAGAAGGGAGATCTTGTCCTCCTATGGAACAAAAAGAATAAAAAAGCAGGTAAACATGGTAAGTTTGAAATTTTTTGGTTAGGCCCTTACATTATTGAAGATCTTTCAGGTCCCAATTCTTTCTATTTGATTCATTTGGATGATGAGAAGCTACCTTCGTCTATGAATGGGAAATCTTGAAATTGTTCTATCAAGGCAATGTATGATGCCTTTAGGGAATCCTTGTACTATAGTATTTTTTATGACTTTAGCTATTTGTTTTTTTAATTTTATTGAGTATCATATTTTGTTTCTTTTTTAATAAAGAAAATGATGCTTACATTGTTTGAAATTTTCTAAAGATTGGATTATGTTCTTTGTTCATTTCATACTTGGATTTATCTTTATCTCAAAGAAGGGATAAAACGCTTGTGACTTCCCCTCCCTTGAATTTAATATGCATTTTGTGAGAATGGTTTAGGACTAAGGGTTTATATAAGATTCTAGAGTTCTCATGGACTCTTGAGATGAGCGCATGTCACAGGTTGGAGCCGGTTGTTACACAATAAATTCTCTGCAATGTACCCTACATTTTTTCATGAGACGTGACCACTTTGATGAGCTCAAAGTGTGACGATTTTTTTGTGTGTGGCCATGATGGGATTACTTGATGTACAAGTGTTGGTTAGAGGTTTCCCATATCCCCTTAGGTGAACGGTCATGGCATGTCCTTTTAGTCACCATTCTTAGGGTTCTTGGTTTTATAGCTCTTGTTGACTATCCCTTGGAGCTAGTAACTCCCTCTAAGTCAGAAATTTATGTTATGGGTATGTATGCAAGAATTATGATGTGGATATACTATTGGAATAGGGATTGAAAACAGAGGAGAATGAATCCGAGAGGAAGCGGTGGTGTTGAAAGACATTGTAGCACTTGAGAACAATTCACTCAATGAGAATGAGAGAATATCCATGATGATGATCTGATGATATATTAGACTAACCAGAATAATTGTCTATAAATAGGTTGTGGTCATGGACCAAACCAATAATTTTGGGTGTAGTCGGTTTCACCTATCCATAAAACGCGGATTTGGTATCCTTAAGTGGACATGGTTAACCACCAATTTAGTCCATCGTCGACCCAAATACTTGGTCGAACCACTCAACCAACAAGGTGAGGTTTATGATGGAACTGCATGTTCTAACACCCCCTCGTGAACTCAACATTGAGGAAAAAATATTTCGCAGCTTTCCCCACTAAATTTGTATTGACTACAAAAATTAATCACAAGATGGTACAAAAACACTCTTGAGGAAGTCTAATCACCATCAACAAATATCAAGGCCAAAGAGTAGTCATACATTGCAAAATGGTTTCAAAATATGTTGTCCAAACACGGTCCTAGTCAATCAATCAACTAGACAACAAGACAACACCATCCAGTAGATGAGTCATCTAGAAATGAATGCACCAATATAATCTGTATATATCAATCCATCAGGTACAACAAGAAGAATTACAACTCCCAACACCAAAATCGAACATGGTTCAATCGATATCAACAAATCCAAGCACATTAGTTGGGTTTATACATCAACAATGTCAATTACTCCCCCCCTTAAACACAACTAAGGGATCAAAGCATCATCAATAGATGTTTGTCAAAACAATAGTCGATCAACAAGAACTAGTCGAAACTCAGTTGACAAATTCATAGTCGAAAACACCTCCAATCAACTGTCATGTCTGGTCGAATCGTAGTTGACCAATATCCCAGTCAAACTCTAGTCGATTTTCAAGTCAATTTGATCTTGTATTCGACCACTACAAAGGAATCAACAATGAAGAGGATAATTGTACATATGTACAACTGACAAAACACAATGGTAGGAACCCTTCAAACATTTGGTCAGATGAGCCCATGACCACTCATCAATCCAACCACAATCTATCCTGGTAGTTGGCACTGGTCCACATGTCTTTCTCATCTCTTCTCTAAATATTTGAAAGCAGGATTTCCATGTCATTGATTTTTATGGAGAGGATGATGATAATGCATAGAGGTATGTGCTAGCTAATCAAGATATATAATCTCAGGGTCTGGTATACTCTTAGGAGTAGAACAACCCGGTATATCAACAAAAAATTCATCAACAACACTATCCTTAGCTTCTGGCATGTCAGGAACAACCATCTCATTAATCGGTTTAGTAGAGTTCTCTTCTAGAAAATCAGGTTGAACTCCACCTGAAAATAACAAAACTTCCCTATTTGCAACAAGGGAAGGTGTAGGTAAAACAACAACATCATATCCAAGACCTATTCTTAGTGTTATTATATCAGGCATAATAGGAGCATCAATACCCTATCCATTCTTCACAAGTCCTCGTCTAGTATATCTCGTATTGTTGAGAAGTCTGGATCATATACCTGTAGCGAGTTTTTCAAAGTTAGGAGAAACAACACAATTATCAGTTTTAAAGCA
>JZKD02S1676239.1:172324-195372 GCA_000966675.3 Picea glauca
AAATTAAAGTTGTTGGAGTTGATGACTAATTATCTGACCAATAATAAAATAGGTTTATCATAGGATGACATTGCAATATCTGTTTTTAAGGACTAAACTTTGGTTAATACTTCATACTCTTCAAAACCCTCCATTTTACTAGAGAAATATAAGAGGGCATTTGTGAGAGCCATTTTTTTATTACACTATGAATCTTGGAGATATGTGACAAATGGAAACTCATGAATATTTTTTTCTTCTTCAATGAATAGTATATTAAGCTATAATGTAATATGAATATGTTTTTTTAGACATTTCTCAGGGTATGTTTTATATTTTGGTAATTAACAACTAGCTTACAAGGAGTAGCAGGGGGTGGAGAAGAAATAGGTGATTCTAGCAGCTCAACAACAACAATAATCTTCTCAACGGTTATCTCAAAATTTTGTTTAGAAGTTTGTAGTTGGTGAAATTTTTCTTCAAGGTTCTATTTGTAGTTCTGCAAGCTTTGAAGAGTCTCATCCTTCTCAATTAGTTGCAACAAAATGACATCATATCTTCCTTTAATACCTGATATTCATCAAATAGTCAATTGTTATCTTCTTGAAGGGGAGAAAGATCTTAACAAATCTCAACAGTAGAGGCTCGCAGGTGGACAACCTCACGAATCAACTGAGCATTGGTTTCCATCAATTGGTTGACATCTGTTCTCAATGTTGTATGAGGAAGAGCTTTCACTTCTTCTTCTAAGCGTTCAAGAAGGTCATACTTTTCCTCAAATTTGTTTGCAAGAGTCTAAAAAATGATTTCCATAGTGTTCCCCATGGCAGTGACCCTTCTGGATTGCTCAGCCACAACATTTTGTGTAGGATTAAACCACACTCCAAGAGCTAATTGTGAGTAGGAAATACTACACTAGTTAATTGCAAAAGAAAGAGAGGAGAGAGAAAAATAGAATCAATCTTCACACATAAGAGACTAAGAAATCAACGTGAATCACCTTGTATTAAACCTTGATCATGAGTACAATATATAGGATTCTCCACAAGAGGATCGATGTGCACTAGGTTGGGGTTTCCATGTGCATGCCCAAGTAACAAAAGCAACTACTCACACTAGCAACAGTTAAATAAAGTCAAAAGTTGCTAATAATAAGAAAATGTCAAAAATATAGGTGTGAACTCAGTGAGAACTCTACATGAAATCAACATGCATTCCATAATACAAAAACTCTCCTAGAATAATACTAGAGTCCAAGAATGGTACTAAATTCCTAATTGAGAGAGAATTTCATAAATATGGAAAGTCACTAAAAATAGGTAAATAAGTGAAATGAACACTTCCTTTCAAAAATATAGGATTCTCCACAAGAGGATCGATGTGCACTAGGTTGGGGTTTCCATGTGCATGCCCAAGTAACAAAAGCAACTACTCACACTAGCAACAGTTAAATAAAGTCAAAAGTTGCTAATAATAAGAAAATGTCAAAAATATAGGTGTGAACTCAGTGAGAACTCTACATGAAATCAACATGCATTCCATAATACAAAAACTCTCCTAGAATAAGACTAGAGTCCAAGAATGGTACTAAATTCCTAATTGAGAGAGAATTTCATAAATATGGAAAGTCACTAAAAATAGGTAAATAAGAATAAGATGGGTAATGAACACTTCCTTGGGAGAATAATATTCTCACTCAAGTGCACTCTCTAGCCATGAAATTATAATTATCTCCTAAAATTAAGGAAATAGGAATTATCTCCTAAAATTAAGGAATGAAGCGTTTTTCCCCTAAAACATAGGAATTTGCCTAAAGGTGGTTTATGAGCCCATGGTTTTGTAAAACCATGGTATTACATATAGGCAACCAGCAGCTAAAAATATACCTACTATAAATAAACATGTTATAAATAGCAGTCCTCCTAAATAGTAGGAAAAAATGGAAAAAAAAATGAGTATGTCACTAAGTATGTAGTTGAGCATGTACCCCAACACCCCCCCTGAAACACAACCGGGGTGTGCAGAATGATGAGTTCCAACAATATGAATTTGTGATAGGTACTCATGTACAAGTATAGATGCATAACAATTGAACAAAAGTGAGGTAAAAAGGGAAAACCCATTGGGAACAAAATCCTCCTCAAAATATGTTGTTAACAAGAAAAGAATGCTAACATGTTCAACTGCTAAGATGATGTATCCTTCACTCCTCAAAATTCCCACAATGATACAAATTACTTATGTTTGGTGAAAGGATTTATGAATATGTCTACCACCTTCTCTGAAGATGGACAAAAAGACATATCAATTACTCCATCATAAATCTGTCCTCGAATAAAGTTCATATGCACCTCTGTGTGCTTGGTCCATTGCCTATGAACTGGGTCTCTACAAAGCTTGAGAGTGCTCTTATTATCACACCATATAATTTTCAGATGATGAAAATGAACTCCCAGCTCTATAAGAAGGTGCTACAACCAAACACCATGAGCAGTAACATTCACTGCACCTATGCACTCTACCTCTACCGATGATAAAGCAATTATTGATTACTTCTTACTTATCCAACAAATAAGTCATAATCCAAGGTAAAGGAACATCATGAAGTGGAATTTCAATCATTTTTATTTCCTACCAAATCTGAGTCTATGTAACCAACAAGATCTAAGGAATATCATGTTGCATAGTGTATACCAAAGATGCCAGTCCCCTTGACATATCTGAGAATCCTCTTTGCTTCCTTCCAGTGAAACTCATGAGGCTCTTGCAGGTTTCTGAAAACTTATCCAACTACATAAGATATGTCTTATTAAGAGTGTGTAAGGTAGAGAATACTCCCCACCAATTGTCAATATCTAGTACAATCAACCAAAGGTGATGCACCAACATCCTGTAGTCTAACCCCTGACTGAAAGGGTGTTGGATATGGATTTCAATATGTCATATAAAACATGTCAAGTAGATATTTGGCATACTCACAGTGAGACATCTTTATTCATGAATCATTTTGGATCTTTTCAAGACCAAGGAAGTAATGTAACAATTCCATATATGTCATAGAAAACCTATCATGCAATGCAGTATTCACTGCAACAAAGGAGGAGGTTGAGCTCCCTATGATGAGTAAATCATATGCATATATAACTATCAGTAGAATAGTATACGTGTTCCTCATCATATACACATTGGTATCTTATCTACATCTAAGAAAACCTTTAGAGAGAAGATATAAGTCCATTTTAGCATACCATTCTCGAGGTGCTCGCTTGAGTCTATACAATGACTTCCTCAACCTGCAAACTACTGATGGATCCAAAACATATCCATCTAGATGATCCATATATATCTTCTCATTAATATCTCCATGTAATAATTCATTCTTCACATCCATATGGTGTACCTCCCACTTTCTAGTCGTTGCAATGGTTGGAGATAACCGAATGGAATCAATCTTGGCAACCGGTGCAAAAGTTTCCTCATAGTCAATGCCTTGTACCTGTGAGAAAAATTTAGGTACTAAACGAGCCTTAAAATTTGTAATGTATCCATCATAATCCCTCTTTGTATTTAAAATACACTTACATCTAACAAGCTTCTTGTTGGAAGGTAGAGGAACCAACTCCCATGTGTTGTTCTCCATCACAGAATTGTACTCCCCTTTCATAGTTTCCTCCCAATGGGGGTTACCTTCATACTATACATAAGACTGAGGGTCTAATCCAAGTACCATATAACAAGAAATAGGTAGCAAAGGCTTCTTGGCAGTAAGTGCTTGTGGAGGCTCCACAAACTAAGATCTAGTTCTTCGTGGATTGGTGGGATCACCCACTAGATCACTTGTTGCCTGAAGGGTTTGTTGTGCCCATAGTGGTATATGATATGAACATACAACTTATTTCTACTAATCAGAAATATCATAGATATGATCATAAATCTGATCTGAATAAGTCTCATGAAGTTCCACAACTAGTGGTGGTGGAGATGGAGGTGTGGACTGCTCCATAAGTATCTGTGATAGACCCTCTTCAAACTTAACACTCATTTGAATGAATTATATCTAAAGTAGTATCTAATAAAATTTATCCCTTCACTCCCTCTAGATATCCAACAAAAATACACTCCTTACTATGAGCTTCCATAGCTTTTTTCATATCTGAAGGGATCCTATCCCATGCATGGGAAACGAAAAATTATGAAGTGAGTGAATTCTGGTTTCTTCCCACTCCAAGCCTCACATGGAGAGACACCCTTGACATATTTATGAGGAACTATATTCTCAATGTAGGTTGCACATTTGACAACTTCAACCCAAAACTTTGGAGGTAGTTCTCTAGCTTGCAACATACAGTTGGCCATCTCTTTCAATGTATTTTTCTCCCTCTCTGATACCCCATTATGTTGTGGTATCCCTTGAATCAAGAACCCAAGCATTAGGAGAAGATTAAATGGAAATTAATGCATGACCATTACCTCTTTTCGATGATGGCTTGTTCTATGGATTATTCCTTGCATTATTCAGAATACAATCTTCAAGGTGATATTTCTCAAGTGATTGTACCATGAGATATATGGTATTTTTCATGCAAGAACTCTCAGGATGGAACCCCCTATCATAGTATGAACACTTGGTCTTCTCCTTCTTTCTCTTTGATTCCTTGGAACTCAAACTCTCATATGTATACTTGTGTTTACCTTCCTTCTTTTTCTTTTGGTCCTTTTTACCCTTGTTCTTATACTTATTTTTCTTTGAACTTCGTTGAGTTGTAATCATGTAGGGATTTGAGCTCTTGAGTGTCCCTATATGAATGAGATTTGTCTGCTCATGTATAAGGGACTCCATGAGCTCTTCCAAGCATGGAATCTGCTAGAATACTGAGAGACGGGGGGTGAATCAGCATGAGCACTTTTTACCACTTTCAATCACAATATATAATCTTCAAATTTATTAGCAGTACATTATTTATGATTGCATTCAATATATCATGGGCATATAACCATAAGAAGTACAATTCAACAATACCACATCAGATACACAGTACACTAGAATTTACGTGGAAACCCAAATGGGAAAAAACCACATAATTATTTATTATATATCAATAATACATTTGTAGGAATCACCAACTTCCAAATTCTTCATCACCAAATGGACGGATGTGCCAACCCCCTATTTACAGGATCCAACCTAAAGGAATCTACAACTCCTTGAATTCTACAGCTACAAATGGAAGGAGGCTCCAACCTGAAGGAAGCTCCAACTCCCTCTATTATTTGGCTCCAACTAGAAGGAGGCTATGACCCCCTGATTTACAAGATCCAACCTGAAGGAAGCTCCAACTCCCTGATTTCTCTGGCACCAACTGGAAGGAGACTACAAACTCCTTTCCTCGCCCTATCCTGCCACCCTAAAATATAAGTGTAGACTTAAAATGTCACTACCACTGATCAAAATGTAACTGTCACTGTCATCAACCAACCTGCCACTGTCATTATCACATCAACCTAAAATTGATGATCAACCAATAATCCAACATGTCACTGTTACTGTCATTGTCATTGTCACTGACATTGATATATCATCAACCAACTGTAATAAGATCCACTCACATGGATACCAAAACCATCACCATATCATGTACATCAACCATGTACCAGAACCTATACCATACCATGTACATCAACCTGTACCATACCAAGTACAAAAACCATCAACTTGTACCATATCATGCATCAACCATGTACATTAACCTGTAACATAATATATGCCAAGTGTAGGTACCATAACATCATTTATCAACCATATACCTCGATCATATACCAACACCATGCACCATGTACCAAGCATCAACTATGTACCAAATGAAGTGCCTCAACCAAGCACAAAATAATGGGCCTCATACATATGCCACCATATACTAAATGTATACATCAACCATGTACCAATATCACAAATATGTGTATATGACATATACCAAATCAAATACAAAGGTACCATAACATTACTTAATCATGTAGCCGAGATGTACCTCAAACCATGTTCCTCAAGCATGTGCAAACATCCATAAAATATGCACCAAGAGATACCATCAAACATGTGCCATATCACTCATGGTATTCCTCAAGCATAAACCATACAAAAAACCATATGCCAAGTATCCAAGATGTGCCTCAAGGCATATACCAAAACTCACAAAGACATGCCTCAAGCATTTATCTAAAACATGTGCCATAACCTCATCAAGAAGTGCCTCAAACATGCATTAATATCACCATGAAATGTACCTCATACATGTACCAAGAGTATGCCTTACACCATGCATATAATATATTACTCAAAGATGTACCAATTTCTCAACAAGATACCAAAACCATACCTCAAACATACACCATAACATCACCAACATGTAACCTTCAAAACATGCACATAAACATACCTTTACACCTATAGATGACCGAATACAAGATGTCAGACCTGTAGCTCTTCCTTGGCCTTGGCTACCTAGTACTAGCATCCTCCCTCAGTTCTGTCTTAGCCTCATGAGACCAAGCTGAGTGTCATGTGGTGCCTCACGTGATAGGCACTAAGAAACCTGTGGAGGTGCCTTGCAGGGCGCTAGTAGTTTGACCCGCAGGGGTAAGACAAACTAGGTTTTATCATAAAACCATCGCTCTCCTCTGCAATCCTAAAACTTTCACCTTCGCACTTTCTTCGCTCCCTCAAACTTGCTACCTTATATTCGCAAAATACCTCAAGTGTGCTCACATAGAAGATATTCAATAAAGTTGTGTATGTAAGAATGAGAGGCTTCTTGTTGTGTATTTATACCTTTTCAAAGTAACTTATTTCATTAACTTTAGAGCTTCTTGTTACAACCACTTTTCCCTTTAGTTAATGACTTTTAATTGTTTAGGGGCTTATTAACCATTCTTCGAGGCTTCCAACTTCATGACCGCATAACTCCTCAACATGAGGAACTATGTGATGTTATGTTAGCATTAGAAGTCACTCCTGGATTGCAACAGGAGCAGAGCCCGACGCCCATCAGTTTTATGTCACGAATTTGTTTAACAGATGATCAAATGGGTAGAGACCCAGGAAGGTATAGCTTTAACTCAGGAAACTGAGCCTGGTATGTAGAAAACAAGGGAGGTCTAGATCCAACTTCCATCAGTAAGTTGAGCATAAGATGGATAGATGGAAGACTTAATGAGATGAGTGAGAAAGACTGCCTCGGGCACCAAGCCTTCAGCAGATTAAGGAGGAAAAACTCAGAAGACAAGATCCTCTTGACCCCGAGTTTCAAGGAACTGAAAGGTGGCTCGACTGGATCCTCCAATTCCGAGTTGTTCTAACATAGTGTAAACAAAGAGATGGAAACAAGGATGACATCCATAAAGTAAGAAGTCTCAAATTCCAATACATAACCAGAGCGACCAACGCTTCATCAAAACTTTACAATCGGGAGCCTGGCTCAACCATCGATCCTCAACAAAATGGAAAAAATGCCTACATATACTTGGAGTTGACTCAAGTGTTGAAGGTGTGATCATATCATGAATTCAATGCTTGACATTGAGGAGCTTCTCTGTCAGGCAGCGCATGCAGATGTTGGGTAGACTGCCCATGCAGTTTTCATCAGACGCAATCTATGTCAGGACAGACTGTCAATCTGCCTCTACACTTGGTCCTTTCCTGGCCTTCTATTTCTGGAAAAAGACGACATTCAACCACCATCAACTACCAAAATAATTGCTTCCTTGGGATTGGGAATGGCTTCAGTCAACTCTATACTTCGACGATGTGGCAGCTTTTCTTTGGATGTTTCTTCGTTGGACTGTTGCGAGGGGACCCCTATGGAGGATGTGGATGAGGGTGAGATGAGAGGTGCTGAGGTGGAATCACTAGGTGGCGAAGAAATGGAGGTTGTGACACCAGATGATGAGGTGATGTACCGTGAGAAGGTGACAATGAGGTCGCAATGCGACAGGTTGGGGACTGAGGACACAACACAGGTGGAAGTGGCCTGGAGTATGGAAATACAGGTGTTAGAGGGTAAGATGGTCTAAGGGGAAAAGGAACATGACAATGGGGAAAGTGGAGGACGGGTAGGTGGTAGCGAAAGGTAGAAGAGGAGCGAGATATGTGACAGGGAAAGACACATGGCAGAAGGCGGTAAGTGGAGGGAGTAGGAGATGTGAAAAAAGGGGGCCCGCTTTAAATCGTCAATTTTGGACCCCCCCCCCCTTATTAAAGGCAGAATAGCGGGGGGGTCTGGAATCCATTCTCAGCCACAGATCCAGGCGCCCGAATCTTAGCCGCTCCAACTTGCATTCTCAATTCCAGACCCCCCCTTTCGCCTTAAAGGTAGAATGGTGAGGGGGCTCTAAAATCCAACCTCGACTATAGATCTGGGTGCACAGATCCCGGCCGCACAGATTTTCTCGTTGCTTAACAGATGCGCATTTGCACCCAAAACTTAGGATAAGTGGGTTTTTCAACCCACTTCTTTGCATTTACCACTCCAAGGCCCAAACCATCGAGTATAACACCCCTATACAAGAAATGTCGCTAACATCAGGCTCCATGGGGGATAGATCCATCCCTGTGATGCTCTAAGAACTCCTCCTGCAGTTCCAGTCGCCATTCTGTTGGGATATGGAGTCAAGCTCGAAAAAGCCTGCTAAAAATACATGCCGAAAGGCAACAGTAAAAGAAAAACAAAATAAACATACATGCTCAAAAGAGATTATTTATGTATAGTCCTAAACTAGCAAAATCCTTTACATGGGGCTAGGTGAAAACAAACTTCCACCATAACCATTCAAGCAACTTCCTGAATAGAATCTCCTTCCTTCTGTTGATGATCACCAACAGATGGTGTAACCGTGATAGCAGAACGGCTACACTCTTCAACTTCTCCTCACAGGCTGAAGTTGATATGAAATAGGGTGGCTCCAAGGCATAAAGGACATGCCACTCCATGTATTCGCTGACAGGGTCATAGAATGAGTGGCGAATTTTGGAAAATTGGCGATAGGCAGCCTCCTCTGCTACACAGTTGTTCACATGTGGCCGAATATCTCTGACAAGCACAGGTGAGTGGAAAACTGTCATAGGCTCACTGATCTCAGGCGGTGGCTGCTGATTGACTGGCTCTGGATAGAAAAATAAATGTGTGCTCAGCTGCTCTCCTGGTTCTTCCTCTTCTTCTTCGTGCACTTCCCCATCTTGTAAAAATGGAATGGTCTTTTTATCCTTCTCTTCAATCCCAAATGTAAATACATCATGGGAAATCTCGTGAAGGAAGGAAGAACAATCCTCTTCCACAATGACCTCTTCATTTAAATCTGAGACGGTCGGCTCATCAGGGACAGGTGCTAACGCATCTAAGAAATCTTCGATAATCTCTTCAAAAGAGATGCTTAGATCATCTGCCTTGAAGACTGAAAAATCCTCTTCGTTGCCATCAGATTCCAATTTTGCATGTTGGGCAGTGGGGAATATCGCCTGCTCCATTAGTTCACTCAGAGCATCTTCTTCCAAGGCTGGAGGATCCTCTGCACATCGTTCATCTTTTAACCTGTCCAGTTGGGCAAAGAGATATTTCACCTGCTCCATCAGCCTGCTCAGGGCGTTTTCTTCCTCCCTGGGATCTTCATCAATTTCATAACCTGCCTTTGCTACAAATGAATGGGGAAGAGAAAGGACTGAGTTCTGATCCAGGTCATCAGGATCATCCTCACAGCCTACGTCTGAAACAGCTTCATCTGGTATAGAGTTGTGGTATCCCTCACTACAGCTATGACAAACTAACACAGAGGGATACAACTTCTGACAATAGGCGGTGAAAGCTACATGAAACTTTGAGAGTGAAGAAATGCTAGTAGGGGGTAAAGAATGATACCATTTACATGCATCCCCTGCTAATGAGAACATGAACATTTTCAATAATACATCCTCATGATGTATCTCCCACTGACACATGAATTCATGAAACTCACTGAGGTGTTGAGCAGGGTTGTCATCTTCATGCTTTCCAAATATGGGCAAATAACCGCCCCATTCATTCGGAGAAGGGACAACATTAGGAAAACCAGGAATAGCAGAAAAATTAAAAGGAGCAAACCTGTGAGCTAGGATTTTCTCCATTCCGAACCAGTGGAGTTGCCAATCGATCCTCGAATCATGGAGTCGCCAGGTGAAATTTGTGCAACTTCGAATGGGCATGGTCCTTGTTCACCATCAAAGGCCAGATCTTACGTTGTTGTTACCCCAGGAAGCTTCTCAGGCTGAGAAAGCAGCTGTTGAAACCTTCTCGAGAAAGCTCCTCTAGGTCAGCTTTCAGGTGCACTAACAGTAGCCACAGCTGAAACAGTGAAGTGGAAACAAAGGAGTCGTCATAGTGGAGTCGCCAGGTGCACAGTGCAATCTTCAATGGATTTGGTGCCTGATGCACCGTCAAAATTAGAGGCTCAATGTCATTCTACCTAGGGAAAATCTTCAACTTCGTCCCTGGCAACGGTGCCAGAAATGTTAGCATCAGAATTCATTCTTGGATTGCAGCAGGAGCAGAGCCCGACACCCATCAGTTTTATGTCACGAATTTGTTTAACAGGTGATCAAATGGGTAGAGACCCAGGAAGGTATAGCTTTAACTCAGGAAACTGGGCCTGGTATGTAAAAAACAAGGGAGGTCTTGATCCAACTTCCGTTAGTAAGTTGAGCATAATATGGATAGATGGAAGACTTAGTGATATGAGTGAGCAAGATTGCCTCAGGCATTAGGCCTTCAGCAGCTTGAGGAGGAAAAACTCAGAAGACAAGATCCTCTTGACCCTGAGTTTCAAGGCACTGAAAGGTGGCTCGACTGGATCCTCCAATTCTGAGCCATTCAGCGTTGAGAAAGCACAAGAACTGATTATAAACCCTGCAACTATTACAGTGATCCAACCTACATCATCCTATAATAGCGCAACTCGACTGGATCCTCCAATTACGAGATGTTCTAACACAGTGTAAACAAAGAGATGGAAAGAAGGATGACATCAATAAAGTAATAAGTCTCAAATGTCAATACATAACTAGAGCGACCAGCGCTTCATCAAAACTTTACAATCGGGAGCCTAGCTCAACCATCGATCCTCAAAAAAATGGCAAAAATGCCTACATATACTTGGAGCTAACTTAGGTGTTGAAGGCGTGATAATATCATGAATTCAATGCTTGACGTTGAGGAGCTTCTCTGTCAAGCGGCGCATGCATACATTGGGCAGACTACCCATGCAGTCATCGTCAAACGAAATCTCTGTCAGGAGGGACTGTCAATCCGCCTCTACGCTTGGTCCTTTCCTGGCCTTCTATTTATGGAAGAAGACGACATTCAACCACCATCAACTACCACAATAACTTATTCCTTGGGATTGGGAATGGCCTCAGTCAACTCTGTGCTCGGACAACGTGGAAGCTTTTCTTTGGATGCTGCTTCATTGGACTACTACGAGGGGACCCGTATGGAGGACGTGGATGAGGGTGAGACGAGAGGTGCTGAGATGGAAGCACTAGGTGGCGAAGAAATGGAGGTTGTGACACCAGATGATGAGGCGATGTACCATGAGAAGGTGACAATGAGGCCGCAATGCGACAGGTTGGGGACTGAGGACACAACACAGGAGGAAGTGGCATGGAGTATGGAGGTACAGGTGGTAGAGGGGAAGAGGGGCTAAGTGGAAAAGGAAGATGAAAACGGGGAGAGTGGAGGATGGGTAGGTGGTAGAGAAAGGTAGAAGAGGAGCGGGAGATGTGACAGGGGAAGACACATGGCGGAAGGCGGTAAGCGGAGGGAGTAGGAGATGTGGCAAAAGGGGGCCTGCTTTAAACCATCAATTCCGGACCCCCCCCCCCTTATTAAAGGCAGAATCGTAGGGGGGCTCGGAATCCATTCTCAGCCATAGATCCAGGTGCCCGAATCTTAGCCGCTCGAACTTGTGCGCTCAATTCTGGACCGCCCCTTCCACCTTAAAGGTAGAATAGTGAGGGAGCTACGGAATCTAACCTCGACTGTAGATATGGGCACGTAGATCCTGTCCGCACAGATTTTCCCGTTGCTTAACGGATGTGCATTTGCACCCAAAACTTAGGATAAGTGGGTTTTTCAACCCACTTCTTTTCATTTACCACTCCAAGGCCCAAACCATTGAGGAGAACACCCCTATACAAGAAATGTCGCTAACACGTTCCACCTATCGTTGTAAACGGTATGACGAGGAAATACATCTATGAGTATGTTACATGTATTTACAACATCCTTCATGTCCTTATTCCTAAAACAAATTTGGGCTTCATGACAACACCTTTGGGTCTTCTTGTAGACTTCTTCAAAGCATCTTCCTGTGAGGACCATGCTTAGAGCTACCCGGACCACTTTGGAGATTTCTCCAAATATACCCATCACATATGTTGACATCACTGACAACTACTTATGTTGACATCAATGAAAACCAACTATCCATCAACATCAATAAAAACCAATTATTCAACAACATATTCCATGTATACCCAATATCTAACCTGGTAGTATGAAAAGAAGAAGTGTAGACAGAATACTCTGGTCCTAGTTTGGTTAGAATTGAAAAGATTAATTGTTCATATTTATTATCAATTCCACAAGCCCTAACATGAGAAATCAAAGTTTTAAAATTACATAAGTAGTCCTTTAGGGTCTCAAAATCTCTTCGATTCAATGCATGTAGATCATTATTCAGTTGATGGCCTCTTAGGTTGTCTTGTTTGCATAGAAAATACTTCAACTTAGTCCAAACATCATTAGGAGTCTTGCAAGTATCGACATGCAAGAGGAGATATGGAGAAATGCTCAAGCACAATATCTCATAGGCTTCATCCATTATGTTGAAGTATTTTGATTTATCTATGGCTGAAGTGGCTCGATTTGAGTTCCCATGGTGACCCTATACAAACCCTTTCTATGAAGTAGAAGTTGTATCTTGGGCTTCCTCTCAAAGTATTTGAAGGGTGTCAATATCACTGAAGAAGATGGATGATCAATAGTTCTATGTGGGATATCCAATATTATATATAAACCTGCAATAAAAGTGAATACTCCCTCACAATAATGGGTCTAATACCATGTATAATTAAACCACACTCCAAGACCTAATTGTGAGTAGGAAATACTACACTAGTTAATTGTAAAAGAAAGAGAAGAGAGAGAGAAATAGAATCAATCTTCACACATAAGAGAATAAGAAACCAACTCGAATAAACTTTTATTAATCCTTGATCATGAGTATAATATATAGGACTCTCCACAAGAGGAGTAAGGTGCACTAGATTGGGGTTTCCATGTGCATGCTTAAGTAACAAAAGCAACCACTCACACTAGCAATAGTTAACTAAAGTCAATAAAAAGGTAAAAAATATAGATCTGAACTTAGTGAGAACTCTACATGAAGTCAACATGCATTCCATAATTGAAAAACTCTCCTAGAATAAGACTAGAGTCCAAGAATGGTACTAAATTCCTAATTGAGAGAAAATTTCATAAATATGGAAAGTCACTAAAAATAGGTAAATAAGTGAAATGGATTGACTCCAAGAATAATATGGGTAATGCACACTTCCTTAGGAGAATAATATTCTCACTCAAGTAATCTCTCTAGCCATTAAATAGGAATTATCTCCTAAAATCAAGGAAATAGGAATGATCTCCTAAAATTAAGGAATGAAGTGCTCTTCCCCTAAAAAATAGGAATTTTCCTAATGGTGGTTTATGAGCCCATGGTTTTGGAAACCCATGGTATTACATATAGGTAGCCACTGGCTAAAAATATACCTATTATAAATAGACATGCTATAAATAGATCTCCTCCTAAATAGTAGGAAAAATGGAAAAAATGATTATGTCACCCAAGTATGTAGTTGAGGATGTACCCTAATAGTTTGGAACATGTATTCTGCAGTATTCAACTAATTTTTCAATATTTCATTCTCTTTCTTCAAGGAAGCATATTTGCGCGAAAAAAATTTCACCTCCTTCACAAGATCATCGACAAGATTGGTTTTGTCACTAAAATCATCCACCAGATCTTGAAAAATGGTTTCCATTGTATGTTCAAGGTCAAGAATTTTCCTAGATTTTTCATCAAACTGCTGCAAAATATTGGTTTGAAAGAGGGAAACCTCATCTTCCAACTGGGCATGGGCTATCTTCGGGTCACTTCTCAGGCATTGATTTTCAATTTGCAACTGTGCAACAATATTCTACTATCTGACTGCTCTGAATATGTCTCAACAAACACTTCATACTGCTCAAAAGATGGTTCTCTGATATGTAGTGTCTATGACATGGAATCCCCATGTTCAACATACATTTTTATTGGGAGTCTCCAAGCCGAATGGCTCGAAAAAATACCCACTCTGATGCAGAGTAGTATTCCTCTTCGTCTATAGACTCATCATCTTTCTGAACTCTGACTTATTCCTTTCTGATTGTGGATTGATCTCATACTACAATCCATGAAAGTACAATATCCTGTGACTTTTATTTATTCATCGGTTCTTCTTTTCTTTCTTGTACTACTGCAGATCCTACGATCTCTAGGACCTGGTCTTTAGTTAGTTGTTCTTGTTTTATTTTCCATATTTCTTATATCTCGTAACATCCCCGACCACCGACTCATGTCGGGTAATGCTAACCAAACAACCTTAAACTTGCCTTTACTTCTCTAATACCATTCCTATGACATTCCCGGCCTTAAACAATAGGCCAGGCCATGCCACCGAGTAACTTTGTGTAAATAATCACATATAAAACTTAGCTGGAAGATAGACATAACATCTGGTATTCACACTTATAAATATATATCTATCTAATGCAATTAAATAGAAGCAACATTTAACACATACATACAACATATATATACAGGCACTACTCATTAATTATAATCAAAATACAAATACACAATATACAGTGAACACAAAATTGGTACTTATATTTTAATAGATGACCAATAACTACGT
Source organism: Picea glauca (assembly GCA_000966675.3). Taxonomy (NCBI): domain Eukaryota; kingdom Viridiplantae; phylum Streptophyta; class Pinopsida; order Pinales; family Pinaceae; genus Picea; species Picea glauca. The sequence continues at coordinate 187,341 of JZKD02S1676239.1, forward strand.
GTAGACCTTCCACGAACCTTCGATCCTTAGACCACACTCCTCATCACACTCAGCAGTGGGTCACCCACGAGCTGGGACTAAAATCCATCAGGCAAGGTAATTCTAGGCTTGGAAAGGATGACAAGGAAGTTGCACAAAACAACAGGAAGGATATTTTATCCAAGGAGCTACTTATGCCAACAACCCACAGACTTGGATTCCCCACACACCTGCTCCACCCCAGGAGGGTACACCTTCACTAATACAATTCCATTGGTTACTACACCTTCCTTACCTTGGGCTTCAGCAACAGGTTGGACCAGAAGTCTCAGAGTATTGTAGCTGCTACGGGACTCTCTTCTAGGAGAACTCACTTCGCAGCAAACTCTCTCACCTGGGAGAGTTTCTCACAAGCCTGACAACCTACTTCTTCAATTCAGCTCCTAAGAAACAAAGCAACAACATTTAGTTGCACACGTGTGACAACAGCAATAGAAAATAGTTATGGACACCGAAAATGGCAACATCCAACTGCTAAGACACAACATAGCTCATGTGAATACAATTGCGTTGGGCTTCACAGGAGAAACAGAGGATAACTCAAGTATGACTGCAAGATCCCAAAGGTGCATACTAGATATAGAGGTGATGGTGATGGAGAATTGGTTCAATGCATGAATCCTTGGTCAATAGGGAATGGTGACAGACTTCCATAGAATCGTAAGGGTTGTGAGGAAACTCCAAACTGGTCCCAGATGCAAGGATGGGAAGTAACACCAGAATGGAAAGTGAACCCCCAATGAGTTATCTTTCCCCGCTATAAACTGCATGCGCCCAAGTTGACACATGTCTTCCTGAAGCTGCTTGAGTTCCACTTAGCACTTGTTCCCCTTTTCCCATGAACTTAGGAAAACATGGCTTATGTAAACCATAGCCTTTGGGAAATAATAATAAAATATTATTCCCTTAGAGGTAATCCCTCTATCTCATCCCCTATTCCTAGATGATTATCCCCCTCCCTTACCCTACCTAGTGGAGCTTAGTCCCCCATAACTCTTTCTTCGTGTTTGGTCTACACGCAGCAGTGAAATTTTATTAATGATGCAAGTATTTACATATACAAAATTAGGCTCATTAGCCTTAACATATGGCTCACCATCCTAATAAACACATAATCTTACCATCTTATAATTGTTTGTCTCACCAGCCTAGAAAACATGTTTACAATTCATAAATACAACTAAGGATCATCCTTGGGGATATTAAAATCCCCTCTCCTTATTTTTGCACTGTCCTTAATGCAACTTATTTACACAACAATAGCAAGATTTCCAAAATATTCAAAAAGATGTGGGTACTCTGGCCGCATAGCATCTTCATGCTCCCATGTTGCATCCTCAAGACTGTACCAATTCCACTATATTTTTACAATCCCTATGGCTCGATTCTGAAGCTACTTTCTTTTCTAGTCCAGTATATGCACTGGATGCACCTGCAAGATGCCTTCTTGCTCCACCTAAATCAAATTCCAATCAATAACATGATTAGCATCAGGTATATATTTCTTAAGCAATGAAACATGAAACACATTATGTACAGTCATGGATGCAAGAAATGTAAGCATATATGCAACTGGTCCAATCCTTTCTAGGATTTCAAATGACCCACAATATCTGGCTGCCAACTTGGAACAATTTCCCAGCTTCAGGGAACTTTTGTTGGCTTTCACTTTCAAGTAAACATGATCACCCACTTTAAACTCCATGTGGGTTATGTTGTTATCAGCATAACTTTTCTACCTATCTTGGGAAACCTTCAAATTCTGATTAATTTTCAACATTTTCTCTTCCATTTCCTTGAGCAACTATGGCCCAAACATTGCCCTGTCATCTGGGTTATCTCAGCTTACTAGGGTGTTACACTTTCTACCATAAAGTGATTCAAACAGGCTCATCTTCAATGATGCTTGATACCCATTGTTATAGGCAAATTCTACCAATTGTAGTAGGAAGTCTTCCCATTTTGATGGTTTGTCCATCACATACATCCTTAGCATGTCCTCTATCACTTGGTTCACCCTTTCAGTTTTCCCATCAAACTCGGGATGATAGGCTGTGTTGAAGTTTAGATTCATTTTGAACCCTTTGAATATCCCTTTCTAGAAGTTTGAGGTGAATTTTGGGTCTCTGTCAGACACAATTGTCTTGGGAATACTATGCAATCGTGCTACTTCCTTCATATAGATATCAGCAACATTAGTTGCCTTGTAAGTAGTTTTCAATGGAATAAAATAGGCAAGTTTTGTAAGCTTATCCACCACCACCATGATGGAATCATGTTGCTTGTCGGTTCTGGGAAATCCTGTGATGAAATCCATTGTCACCACTTCCCACTTCCACTCAGGAATGGCCAATGGTTGTAGCAACCCAGCTGGGTGCCTATGCTCAACCGTGACCCTTTGACATTCTAAGCATTTAGCTATGTATTCTACAATTTCCTTCTTTATTCTTGGCAAAAAGTAATGGATCTTGACTACCACCATTGTTTTCTTATATCCAGGGTACCCAGCATAAGTCACATTATGCATTTTTTTCAAGATCATAATTCTCAACTCCTGGGAATTAGGTACATAAATTTTGTTTTTGTACAAGAGTGTTCCATCAACTTCCAATTTATAATCATCCACTCTCTGTAGCATCTTACCTTGTTGTAGCTTTGCCACCAATTCCATGTACTACAAATCTGCATTTGTAGCTTCCAAAATTTTTCCTTTAATATCAGTTCGATACATGCTAATGCTCATAGCATGTAGTTCATGCACTCTTCTACTGAGTGCATCATCCACTTTGTTCTCCTTTACTTTGATATGCTTGATATCAAAGTCGTACTCGCAAAGGAATTCCAACCATCTACTCTGCCTAGCATTCAAGGTTGCTTGATCAAACAAATACTTCAGACTGTTATGGTCTATCCTCAGTTCAAACCTCCTTCCCATGAGGTAGTGCCTCCATTTATTTAGGGCGTGCACTATGGATGCCAACTCCAAATAATGAGTTGCATAGTTCTTTTCATGATCCTTCAGCTTTCTAGATTCATAACCTACCACAAACCCATTATGACTGAGGACTCCTCCTAGTCCTTCTTTGCATGCGTCTGTACACACTAAAAAATCTTCATTCAGATCTGCAATCCTCGGGATTGGAGCACTGGTTAATAGTTGCTTCAATTGCTAGAAGCTTCTCTCACATTCTTTTGTCCATTGAAATTTATTCTCCTTCCTTTGCAAGGAAGTGATGGGGTGAGATATCCTTGAGAACCCTGCAATGAACCTTCTATAATATCTAGCTAGACCCATAAAGGATCTGAATTCTGTCACATTCTTCGGCGCTAACCATTCTCTAATAACTTTTGTCTTCTCAGGATCCATGACTATCCCATCCTTTGAAATGATATGTCCCAAATAATGGATCTATTTTTGATCAAATGAGAACTTGCTCAATTTGGCATACAATTGGTGCTCTCTTAGCACATGCAACACCATCCTCAAATGATGTTTATGCTCTTCCTCCAACTTGGAATACACCAGGATGTCATCCAAAAAGACAATGACAAACTTGTCTAGATATTCTCTGAATAGACCATTCATTAGGCACATGAAAACAACGGGTGCATTTGATAACCCAAATGGCACCACTATGAATTCATAATGATCATACCTTGTTCTGAAGGATTTCTTATTGATGTCTTCATCCTTTATCCTTACCTAATTGTACCCTGACTTGAGATCTATTTTTGAAAACATTTTGGCATCCTTCAACTGATCGAAGAGATCATCGATCCTTGGCAAGGGATACTTTTTCTTTATAGTAACTTTATTCAACTATCTGAAATCGATGCACAATATCATTGTTCGATCTTTCTTATTTATGAACAAGACTGGGGCACCCCAAGGTGACACACTTGGGTGTATATACCCCTTCTTCAGAATTTATTCAAGCTACATTTGCAACCCCTTCAGCTCTAGTGTACTCATTCTATAGGGAGTCTTTGACATTGGGGATGCTCCAGGCGTCAAATTTATAGAGAAATCAATATCTCTCTTTGGAGGTGTTCCTCATACCTCCTTGAACACATCTTCAAAATCCTCTAGGATTGCATAGTCCTCCGAAATTGGCACCTTATCCTTATATGCTTCCTCCATATGAGATGCAAATAATTGACAACATTTTCTGTAGCATTTCTTTAGCTGCATTGCTGAAATTTCTCTAATAGCAACTGCCCTGGTAATTCCTTGGACTTATATTTATATTCCTTCCTCATCTGAGCAAGTGAATGCCTTGTTATGACAATCTAAGATGGCATGGTGCTGGTCCAACCAATCCATCCCAATTATACAGTCATAGGATCCTAAAGGTAATATTTCCAATTCAACCCTTATGCTCAGTCCATTCATGTCCACTAGATAGGGCTTAACCAACTCAACAACCTTTCTCTTGGCTCCAACTACACTAACCAATATTTTCCATGCCTGTCTTAGAAAATGCAAACTTTTCACCATTCTAGGATCTATATAACTATGACTATATCCTGAATCAATTAAAATAGTAATGGTTTGGTTGTTGATCATACCTTCCACTTCAATCATGTGTCATTGAAACTCATCTTGCTTGTTGTCCAAGGTTGCATAAATCATTGGTACTCTTCTGCCCATGTCCTCCATTGTTTTTGTTGTTGAACATTGTGAACAGATCTCACCTTGTCCTTTATGTGAGGGAAATCTTTATACCTATGATATCCTTTATAGCCCCAACATTCCATAGGTGGTTGTCTTGGCATTTTCCCACCTACTTCAGCCTTCCTGGGCTCTCTAAAACCTGGTTGTCCTTGAGGGATATTCCTAAAAAATGGTGGTTTGTTTCCCTTCTGCCTCTACTCCCTCTTAAACTTCTTCTTGTCTTCCCAATATTTTTGGAAAGTAGGATTTTATTTTTGCTGATCATATAAGCATTTTTCTCTCCTTATAGTTTCTTCCATATTTTTTGAGTCATCATACTAGATCTTGTCACTGGTGGAAGATGGCAGTCCACTCGAATACCTTTGAATTTTAATTGTCTCACCCTTGATGAAGGGGACATATTTCAACAACTCCAAGAATATTATTTCATACTCATCAATGGACATACTTCACAGCTTGAGTTCGAAGAACTCTTTCATTTTCTTGTCATAATACCTCTTGTTTAAGTACTTCTTTTCAAAATGTCTCTTGAATTCCCTCCATGTAACATTCTTCTCTCTGACGTGTTGTACTTGCACAAGTTGATCCCACCATATGGATTCCTTTCCTTTAAGTTGGTAAATGGAAATTCTTCCCTCTGCATGAGAGGAATAGTTATGTAGCTGGAAATATTTCCTCATCCCCAGCAACCATGTCTCAACATCTTCATCTTTCTTGTGTTCTCCGTCAAAAATAGGAGGCTTGATTTTATTCATTTCACCCTTCAGTTTATCCACTTCTAATTTCCTCTGATTTTTTGTAGGAGATGGACTTGAACTATTGTGTGCTCTCTTATTGGAATGTTTCGGCGAGTGACGATGATGCATGCTAACACTTCTTGATCTTCCTTTCTTCTTAGGGGTCTCGCGACTCCATGTTTTTCTTGAGCCACTTTCCTTATCCAACTTTCTTTCGATTCTTTCCAGGATTCGCATCAGCTTTATGTTGAATTCTCCATGTTGCTCCCTGGATTTTATGAGCTTTTTTTTATTTGCTCTGTGATTCTGGACATCTTTATGCAATTTTTCAATGATTTTTATCATGTTACCTTCTTTATCTATTTCTTCTCCATTCCCATTGGAGTTTGTTCCTTCAACTCCCAAATGGACATCCCTTCCTCTTGCTTCATTCTCCGAACTATAAGCATCTTGTGCCTCCTCCATTCCTCTTCACTATGCAAAAATTCAGTTCAGTTCCGTCAATTGTTAAATCTGCAAAATGTGCATTCAACCAAATTTTTGTCAGGCTAATAGTATTTAATAATTTTCTCTAGGACTTAGACAATCTTATTCAACAAAAAGAATATCAAAATCCATTTTCAGTGGGTCTGCGTCAATCAAGAATCCCCAATATTCTATTTATAAGACTCTTATGTTCTGCAACAATTCATCATTCGACGCTAGCCCCTTCTTCCTCGGTCCTTGGTTTGCCTGTGACCACGACTGGGATAGAGTGATAATGATTTGGGTGCTTGTCTGAAGTGTTGAAACTTTGAGCTCCAGAGCTTCGGATGTTCCCCTTTTTTTCGTGCATCACCACATTACAACAAATCTCTCGGAGTTCCGGATTGACGAAATTGCAAAGTAGGGTGGATCACAGTCCACAACTACCCAACATCCAACAGCTAACACCTACTATGGAACTTCAGACATCTGAGCTCTGGGACTTCGGAACTTTAGGACTTTTGAGGATTTCACATCCGCACACCCCCAACCCCCCAAACCGTTAATATCTGAACACTTCCATGTCACCTTTAGTGACGTCATTACATCTCTTCACCTCAACATTATGAAACTTTTGAAAGTTCTTCCTTTCGTTCCCTTATGAACCATTCTTCTGGAGTGTCAAGTCTTCGGACTTCACAACTAGCGCCACGCATCCAATGGGACCCATGGTTTTTGTACTTGAACTAAGATATTGAATAGCCACATCACTTAATGCCTTTCAAATTGTGGGGGCATGCATCCATGATTTGGAGTAACCCACCTTTCGTCCTGCAATTCCTCTGACGTTGACACGTAACCCCCTAGTAAAACCGTGGTTTGGATTGCGGGACCACCCTAGGAAATTATCTCCCTTGCAATTTGGGTCCCTTCAATTCCTTCTGGTCGTCGATCTTGATGTATCGTGATCAACGCTAGTTTGGGCCCGCTGACCTTTATCTATGCTATCCAACCTCAGGGCCCACATAGTACAGTTGTCAACATTCTAGGTGGGGGCACATGGCAGGTACAGGAGAGGTACATGTTACCTCTAGGTGATGTCATCATGACTCACTGCTTTGGCTCTTTGGGCTTCAAGAGTTTCAAACTATCCAAACTTGCTTTCTCCTAGAGTTATTTCACCCAAATTCGATGATCTGTCAACACATGTCTCCCACAGATCGATGGCTACAAATCACTTCAGCTCTTCGAGCTTTGGAAGTTTCAACCTCTCCACATTCATTTTCTCTTGAAGTGATTTCACCCAAAGTCCATGGATTTTCTCCTTGTATCCTCTCTCTCAAATTGACGTCACAAATGGACTTCGTTACTCCCCATATTTCCAAAGGAACTCGTGGTTAACCACCTCGAAAATTTTCCAGATCTGGGGTGACTCTGTTTCCTCCCGAAGAAATCCAAGTTGTTAACTCGTTAAACCTTGAGAGTTTCTCCCCCTTTGAATATTTCTTCCTTCTATCTCTCTTGATCTTATTTTCTCGAACCCCTTTCTCCTTAGAGGGTTTCTTCAACACTTAGTCGAATTTCAGACCTGTGCACTCCTTGCAACAGATATTCACATCCCTTCATGAGAAAACTCAAGATGTTTCTTCCAAGATTTTTGAGTCAAATACTGTGTCGACGCACTCCTTGCACCCAGGGACGCTCTGAACCTTGAATTTTGTCTCTTTCAACAACAATTCACTCTGAAATATTTGTCTAGTTAACCACTAACATGGCCCATCCAAGCTCAGTGTCAAAATCATGGCTCTGATACCATTTTGTAACATCCACAGCCATCGATCATTGTCGGGTAACACTACCCAAACAACCTTAAACTTGCCTTTACTGCTCTGATACCATTCATATGACATTCCCTACCTTAAACAGCAGGCCAGGCCATGCCATCGAGTAATGTTGCGAAAATAATCGCATTTAAAACTTAACTGAAAGATAGAGAAAACATATGGTATTCACATTTATAAATATATATCTATCTAATGAAATTAAAAAGAAGCAACATTTAAAACATAAATGCAACATTTAACACATACATGCAATATATATATATATATATATA
>JZKD02S1676239.1:195422-223115 GCA_000966675.3 Picea glauca
ATATATATATATATATATATATATATATATATATAGATATATATATATATATATATATATATATATATATATATATATATATAGAGAGAGAGAGAGAGAGAGAGAGAGAGAGAGAGAGAGAGAGAGAGAGGCATTACTCATTAATTATAATGCAAATACAAATACACAGCATACAACGAACACAAAATCAGTAATTATATTTTAATAGATGACCACTAATTGTGTGCAGACCTTCCATGAACCTCCCATCCTTAGACCACGCTACTCATCATGCTCAGCAGTGGGTCACCCCCGAGCTAGGACTAAACTCCACTAGGCAAGGGAATTCTAGGCTTGGCAAGGACAACAAGGAAGTTGCACAGAACAATAGGAAGGATCTTTTATCCAATGATCCAATTACGCCCACAACCCATAGACCCTCATTCCCCACACACCTACTCCACCCCAGGAGGGTACACATTCACTAATACAATTCCATCGGTTACTACACCTCCCTTACCTTGGGCTTCGACAATAGGTTGTACCAGAAGTCTCGGAGTACTGTAGTAGCTACGGGACTCCCTTCCAGGAGAACTCACTTCCCAGCAAACTCTCTCACCTAGGAGAGTTTCTCACAGGCCTAACAACCTGCTTCTTCAATTCAACTCCTAAGTAATAAAGCAACAACATTCAGTTGCACATGGGTGATGGCAGCAACAAAAAACAGGTATGGACACCGTAAATGGCAATAGCCAAATGCTAAGACACAACACAGCTCAGGCGAATACAATTGCGTCGGGCTTCACATGAGACACATGGGATAACTCAAGTACAACTACAGGATTCCAAAGGTGCGTACTAGATACAAAGGCAATGTTTATGGAGAACTGGTTCAATGCCTGAATCCCTGGTCAATCAGGAAGGGTGATCGAATTCCATAGAATCGTAAGGGTCGTGAGGAAACTCCAAATTGGTCCTAGACGCAAGGATGGGGAGAAACGCCAGAATGGAAAGTGAACCCCCAATGAGTTGTCTTTCCCCGCTATAAATTGCATGCGCCCAGGTTGACATATGTCTTCCTGAAGCCGCATGAATTCCACTTAGCACACGTTCCCATTTTTCCCAGGAACTTAGGACAACAAGGATTATGTCAACCATATCCTTTGGGAAATAATAATAAAATATTATTCCCTTCGAGATAATCCCTCTAGCTCATCCCCTAGGCCTAGATTTTTAGCCGCCTCCCTTACCCTACCTAGTGGAGCTTAGTCCCCCATAACTCTTTCTTCGTGGTCAGTATACACACAGCAGTGAAATTTTATTAATGATGTGAGTATTTACATATACAAAACCAGGCTCATTGGCCTTAACATCTAGCTCAGCATCCTAATAAACACATAAGATTACCATTTTATAATGGCTCGTCTCATCAACCTACAAAACATGTTTACAATTCATAAATACAAATGGGGCTCGTCCTTGGGGATATTGCATATCTGATATCAGTGTTCTCTTTCATAGAAGTATCCATCATGATTTTACAATCACAAGCTATGTGTCCATAGTTGTGGTATTTGTAACATTCAATGTTATGTGGGGCCACATAGGAATTTCTTTCTTGAACATTTCTTCCATAAGCCCCGCAATCTGCAACTTTATGTCCAAAGTTAATACAATAAAAAAAATTACCATAAAATAAATTTACATACCTGGGAGTGAATGATGTTCTTTGTGGTGTAGTCCTTCTGAATTCTTGCCTTGGTTGATCATGATCTTCTCTTATGTGGATTCCTTCATTATGGTTGAATCTTTTTTGTTTCTTGAATGTGATAGGTCTTGTTGAAGATGTATCTCTATTATACTCATTCTTCTTTGATTCTTGTTGACCATGATTCCTTCCCTTGAGTACTTCTGCATAACTCTTACTCTTTTCTCCAACCTTCTCTATGAATGATGTTGATGTTTCTCTCTCTTAAATATTCATGTTGAGCTTGACGAATTTTACTCTTAGTGTGACAACTTCTTTTTCAAGCTTCTCAACATCTTCTTCTTTCTTTATTATCTGAGACTTAATGAATTCTTTTGTTCTCTTTGCTTATTCAAGTTGGATCTTCAAGTTTTCTTTCTTGTTGCTTGAATTTTTCTTCAAGCTTATTTAAATCCTTAGTTCTTCCCTTGAGATGATATGTTAATATATTCTCTCTCTTTTCTGATTCTTCCTTTTGTGCTACTATTTTGGCTTCTAAACACTTCTTTTGATCTTCGAGAGTTTCTTCAATTCTTCTAGCTTCATCTAGCTAAATTTTTAGCATTATGATCATCTTCTCTACTTATTTGGATTTGGTGTTCTTAGATTCTTATTTTTCCTTTAGTTCTTCTTGGAGTGACTTGTTTTTCCTTTTTTTATTCTGTAAACATTATATTGCACTGAGCAATTCTTCTCTGTAATCGAATTTTTCCTCTTCCCACTCTTCTTCTTCTGAATCTGTCTGACATGATGAACATATTTCTTCTTGTTATGTACCTTCATATTCTTTGGAATTCTCTAACTCTATGATGTAAGAGAAATAGAGATTATGTAGCTTATCCCAAAGTTATTTTGTTGATAAACATTTTCCCACTTTGTCTTTTACTTAATCAGGTAATCCTTCCATAATGAAATCCATTGTTGTTTTGTTGTTCTTCTTCAATTCATTCTCAGTTGCAGTCTTTGGTTTCTTTGTACCATTATATCCTGTAACAACTGAATCAAAATATCGTATCCCTATGCCTAAAAAAATGTTTTCATTCTTCTGCTCCATGACTCATAGTCCAAACCATTCTGACCATTGAACATTGGTACTCCATTCATATTGTACTACATGATCTACCTTCCAGTGGTTAAACTATTTCCTGAAGGAACCTTCTCTGATCCCAATTGTTGGAATACTAAGAGGGGGGGTGAATCAGTATGATCACTTTAGACCAATTTTAACCACAATATATATCCTTTCACTTTATCAACAATGTTCAACAGATTATCATCAATGCATCATCTATTATTGCATTCAATAAAACATGAGCATATAATCATAAGCAACATCACATCAAATACATAGTACACAAGTATTTATGTGGAAACCCAAATGGGGGGAAACCACATAATGATTTCTTATATATATCAAGAATTCATTCATAGGAAGCACCAACTTCCAAATTCTCTAGTTGCAACTAGAAGGTGGCTACAACCCCTATTCTCAGGCTCCAACCTGAAGGAAGTTACAACTCCGTGAATTCTCTAGCTCCACCCAGAAGGAGGCTACAACCCCATGATTCTCAGGCTCCAAGCTAAAGGAATCTCCAACTCCTTGAGTTATCCAGCACCAACCAGAAGGAGGCTACAACCCCCTTTCCTTACCCCATCCTACTTCCCTAAAATATAAGTGTAGACCAATTGTCACTACCACAATCAGTTCCATTATCATTGCCATTGTCACTATCACTTTCATTGTCATTGTCACTACCACTATCACTTTCACTACCACTGTTACTGCCACTATCACTGTCACTATCACGTCAACATGTATCTTCTCATCAACCAACTAGAACTTGTACCATACCATGCATCAACATGTGCCATGAATTAACCATGCATCAACCTGTACCACAACTTGTATGTACATCAACACATGAACCATACCATGTGCCAACCATGTACATAAACTTGTACCATTTACATAAACCTATAACACAACCAGTGCTTCAACCATACACCAAACCTCCACCAATATGCCAATATCACCATGATGTGCCTCAAGCACTACGCAAACATCAAGTGTCCATCATGCACCTCAATCATGTGCTAAACCAAGAACCAAGCTATGCCTTAACAATTATTATACCAATATCAACAAGACATGCATCCAATCATGTATCTCAAACCATGTGCCTCAACCATAGACCATATCACTCATGATATGTCTCAATCATGCCATACACCATAACATCACTAACATGTAACCCTCAAAAAATGCATATAAACATACCTGCAACTATGTAACAGACCTGGTGTATGTGATAATAGACCTTTATACCTTCCTCAAATTCATCAAACTTTACCTTAGTCTCATGAGACTAGTTTTTGGATTAGTCACAAACCCTAACTTTCAACAAGAATAAATCCGTACTTGTAATGAATAAAGGTCTGAAAATTCTACACAATATTATTCAATATATTCTCTACAATTACACCAGGTTTCATTTCTTGGAACCTCCCAAAAAAGGAGTTATAGCACAAATCGAATACCTTGATGAATTCTAGCTTATTCTAGAGAGCGAACTTGTAGAGCATGCCACAAGCAGAATATTTGTTATCTGGATCTGAAAATTGCATAAAAAATATTAAGGATTGTATTCTATCCAATGCATTTTGTCTCACTAAATTTGGATCTTCTATGAATAAGTTATGACCTTTTTACCCAGAACACTTGTTTGAGACTAGTTCTAGGACTAGCCAAAACCCCTATCTTCCACATAGTGTATCTCCCAAAATACAACGACCTAGAAGATGAAATTTTTACCACCGGTACCTTATATGTCTTCTCAATATCCTCAGAACAAATCTTCACAAGACTTCATCCTCCCTTGCAGTTTCGACCTTATTTACTACATCTTCCCTCTGAAAAATGCCTCAAATATCCTTGGTTACCTCATATAAGAATCACTTGATCAATTAGATAGATATTCAATGAACTTGTGTGTATAAATCATGTTCTTATGAGAGATGTCTTGAGGTGTATTTATATTTTTTCTAAGTAACCTTTTTCCTTAACTTTAGGACCTCTTTCCTTAACTTTAGGGCTTCTTGAACTTTCTTGTTACAACCACTTTACCCTTTCATTAAAGACTTGTAACCAACTACGGGCTTCTTTACCATTCTTCGTGGATTCCAACTTCACAAAGCCATATATCCCTAACTGTGAGGAACCATGTGGTGTTCCAAATATCACCATAAATGTCACGATGAGTACTATTTGTGTATGAGTGTCTTACCTAAATTTACATTGCCCTTCATGTCCAAAAACGTCATTCGATTTTGGGTCCCATAACCTCACCTTTGCGGCTTCATGTAGACTTCATTAAATGTATCCATCACATATGTTGGAATAAACTAAATCAAAATCAATCTTGATCAGACATATTATAACCAAATTTCCAATGATCTCGTCCACATCTCTAGGGCTTTTGGACTTCTCCAAGAGTTGACATCAATCTCCAAGATCACTCTACAATGGTTGACATCAATGACAACCAATTGTCCAAACCAACTATCCAAAAAATGGATTGTATATGTACCTGTAGGCTACGATAAGGTTCGCAGTAATGGTAAAAATGGGTTCACATAAAGGTTTGCTTAAAATAAATTATTGGGAAGGAAACCAACTGATTTATACCAAAAAGTGATATACTTTTGTTTCGAGAACTGATTTCCAAATTTAATATAAGTACATACATGTGTTAGTGTGGACTTGTGAATTACTCTCAAAATTTATACCTATGTTATTGTGGACATGTGCATTCCTCTTAATATGCATAAGCTTCCTTCGCCTAACAAGAAAAGTTAGAAATTATAACTGCATTTTTACCAAAAGCATAAAGTAATACATCAAGTTCTTATATAGAATATAGAGAGTTTCACAAAATTTTACTTAAAAATAAAGCATTGATATAGGTTTGGTAATGGCAAAAAACACACACCCCATATATCAAATGATGTAGTGCACGTTCTAAATTATTAATCCTATCAAAAGAATGATTTATTTTTATATGTTTAGATTGTTTTTAAAATATTATAAAAATTATTTTAAAAATATTTTAAGATTATTGATTGATTTAATTTTATGGATACGTTAAATATAAATTAAAATTATGTATTTATGTTAAAAAATTCAGATTTATTCCTCGGATGGGGTGATAGTAGTGGGTGACAGAGACCTTCAGGTGGGGATGTCAGATTCCCACATGACAACCTAAAAAGTAGTCTCCTTTCACTTGGGCTCTGGTTGGCATGCTTCCTTAAGCTAGAAGATATAGATGACGATTGAATCATAAGGAAGAAATTTAGTAGGGGCATTGATAATCTAGTTAATGGAGGTAGCGGTAGTTGATTCAACGATGAAATTTATAAGGAGTTCAGGTGGGATGACACACATGGAATACCCCGCCAGTACAGTCGAAATTGTGAGAAAAAAAGGTCGGTCATGGGCTCATGGGAAAAGGAACAAATCCGTTAATCATGACAGAAAGCAGAGGAAAGGATGGATTTCGAGGCAGATGATAGGATCCATAAATATGAGGAGGTGGTTAGGTAGCAAGTACAACATCAGAGTTAAGGTAGGCTTGGATCTCCCCAGTGCAACAAAATATTTCCTGAGAAAGACATGGTGCATGTGAGAAGATGGGAAGGTGGTTACTCAGGGGTGCTCCATCACCCCATGTAACTTAATCCCAACTGCATGGATGGTCTTAATTCGAGAGTTCATATATTCATGGGGAGATAACCTTAGGAAAAAACCACCACATCTTTGGTGTTTGACAATGGGAATTAGATTGCAACGTAGAAGGATGGACCCAGGATGAAGCAAAGCCACTATGAAAATACAGGAATCGACCAAGACCTATGGGTGACTCAAGAAGAAGTAAAGGTAGGGGGAATGATGTCCTACAGTGAAACCAATGGCACTCACTAGAGAAATGAGAGATTTGGGAGAGGAAAGCAACAACTTCCACCACCTCTGCTTAGCAACGGAAAAGAGGGAAATGACCAATATTCAAGAGGAGGTCCTTAAGAAAAGGAGTTGTATATTAGATGAGTATATTCTCTTGGAATCCATGTAATGGGTAACCAACCCAAAGAAAACTCAAACCAGGGAAACAAAATAATTCCACTTCGAAAAGACTCACTGGCTAACCAAAGATATGGTAACTCAGGATGTAATGCAATAGTAGTTGGAGAATTTTCCACTCGACACATTGTGCATGTCCTAGAGGTAAAATTTGAGATTTTTTACAAAGCCCAATTTGGCATCCATTTCCACCAGAGCACGTCAAGAGACCAGAAAAAAAAAAAGAAAAAAAAAAAGCAAGGGAAACCAGAGGATAGCGCCCATAAGGAGAGGACTAGGGAGGGACTTATTCAATTGGATGAGGATCAGTCACAGCCTCACAAGTGCCTCAAAGGAGGAGTCATGCATTGGAGCAACGAAGCCAATTAGCAGAGGGATGGACTCATCCTCGAGTTACCTCCAAATCCCTCCATGTTATTCACCTGGTTATGTTATTTTGAGCAGAGACTAGAAATATCACATAAATTACCAATGAAACAACATAATATAATGAAGAGTGCTCCAAAAATGATACCTTTTATTGAAACGGGAGCAATGTTCACTTGCCTCTTCAAGGGGGAAACCTCCAGCAGAGAAATACTCTATTACAATAATTCTCAATACATCCTTTCTCATACCTCCTACTCTTGTTTATACTAATTCTATCTTCTAGAGAACATTCTAGAGGAAGATATTTCTAGAAGCATAACCTTCTACTAGGTCTTCTTACATTGACTTGTTCACATTTATTTAATAGGCCTTATTAATTAATTTTGGGCTTTATTACATGGAAAATATATCCTACTAACTAATGACCAACTAAAAAACGGGTTAGGATCAAATCCTAACATGACCTCCCCCTTCAAAATTTGCCTTGTCCTCAAGGCTGAAGATAGGGAAATGATTGTAATATGGAAACTAGTTCCCAAGTCGCATCCTTTGGAGACATGTCCTTCCACTTGATCAACACTTCTTTAATAGTTCTACCACACAAGTGAAGCTCATGCATGTTGAGGATTTATTCTAGTTGGAGCCAAAGGGAACCCTATTCATCTAATTTAGGCAAGATGGTTTGAACCTAACAACTCTAACCCGCCACTTTCTTCAAATAGGAAACATGGAACACTCGATGTATTTTGTAGGTAGTTGGAAGTGCCAGTTTGTAGGCAATTGGACCAACACGTTTGATCATATGATAGGGGACATAAAATTTGGGTGCAACTTGTGGTGGACATGTTATTTCAACGATGTTTGTTTGTAAGGTTGGATTTGGAGAATCACTTTTTCACCTTCTTGGAAAACCCTTTTGGAAAAGTGTTGGTCAGCTTGTTGCTTCATACAATTTTGGGCCATGTGGAGGTTATCCTTCAAATCTGTGAGGGTAGTTTCTCTACCTTGAAATAACTAATCAATAGCCTATACTTTTGATGTGCCTAAAAGATATGAAGTTACTATAGGTGGTTATTGGCCATATACCATTTCATATGGTGTCATTTTGGTGTTTGTATGATAAGAAGTGTTGTACCACCATTCGACCAAAGGTAACAATTGCACCCACTAATATTGTTTGTCCAAATAAAAACAACACAAGTATGTTTCCAAACATTTATTGACAAATTTGGTTTGTCCATATGTCTGGGGGTGGTAGGTTGTTCTCATGTTTAGTTGTCTGCCCTGTAATTTAAATGATTCGTTCTAAAATGTGTTGGTGAAGGTTAGGTCACGATAAGACACATGGATGTTGGCATGTCATGCAATTTGAAAATTCGATCAATGAAAACTTTTGCTACCATAGATAGTGTAGAATGGGTGTGGTAAAGCACAAAAATGTGCATAATTGGAGAGGTAATCTACCATGACCATGATGATTGATTTGTTACCCTCTTATGGAAGGCCCACTATAAAGTCCATGGAGATGTTAGTGCAAATGGAGGCCAAAATGAGTAACGGTTGTATATCTCCTGGGCTCTTGATAGTTTCACCTTTATTGCATTGGAAGACATCATATTTGATGACAAAGGTAAGGATGTCCTTCTTCGAAACTTCCCAGAAAAAAAGAATGGGGATCATGAGCATATGTATTTTGGAATCATGAGTGACCCGCTAGAGAAGATGAGTGCAACTCATTTAAGATCCTAGTCTTCAGGGTTAAAGATAGAGACAGAACCAAGAAATCCTTATATCGGAGGCTATTGTCTTGCCAAGTGTAATCAGGGGGAGGGTTATGGTTGGGTGTGTTAGCCACTCATGTCGTACTTCCTCAATCCAATTAGGAATAGGTAATGATAATGCAAAGAGGGAGCCTTCATCCTCATATTGTCTGGATAACGCATTAGCCACTACATTGTCTTTGCCTTTTTTATATTTGATATCATAATCATAGCCCAGCATTTTTTTCAGCCACTTGTTTTATTCCAGGGAGGCCAACCGTTGCTCTAAGAAATATTTTAGACTATGTTGATATGTTTAAGTCTGAAAAAAAAAAATCCCAATACATATGGTTTCCACGTGTGCATAGTATGGAGAATGGACATTGTTTCCTTTTCATATGTAGATTTTCCCAGATTGCATCCACTCAAATCTTGGCTAGTAAAATCAAGAGGTTTACCATCTTGTGTGAGAATT
The DNA here is from genome assembly GCA_000966675.3 of Picea glauca. Lineage (NCBI taxonomy): Eukaryota > Viridiplantae > Streptophyta > Pinopsida > Pinales > Pinaceae > Picea > Picea glauca. The sequence continues at coordinate 204,890 of JZKD02S1676239.1, forward strand.
GTGCCAATACTAGTGCCAGAAGCATTCGATTCCACCAAAAAGATTTTTTTTAAGTCATGGGCTGCTAATATGGGGGTAGTGCACATGGCCTACTCTAACGCTATGAAGGCATGATCTAGTGCCTATGTCAAATGAAATGCAATCTTCTTGAGAAGGTCCATCAATGGCCTGGGAATTTTTCCATAATGGTATACAAATTTTTGGTAATATCCTGTGATGCCTAAGAAACCTTGAAAAAACTTCAAATTTGTGGGTCTCGGCCACTCCTACATGGATTAAATCTTTTTGGGTCTACCCTTACCCTATCAGTGCCCATAATGTGTTCCAAGTATTTGACCTCGCTTGCTCCAAAAGCACACTTGGTATTTTTGACAAACAAATGATTGTCCTATAACAATTGAAGTACTTTGTCCACATGGTGTATATGTTCATCCCAAGTGCGGTTGTAAATGAGGATGTCATCAAAGAAAACCTTAACAAACTATCAAAGATAGTGATTCAAGAGTTTATTCATGAGACTTTGGAAGGTAGATGGGGCATTGCAAAGGCCAAAAGGTATTACCAAGAATTCATAATGCCCTTCATGAGTTCTGAAAGAAGTCATCGAAATTTCTTATGCATTCATCTGAATCTGGTAATAGCTTAAGTGAAGATCTAGTTTGGTGAAGAAACAGGCACCCCGAAGTTCATCCAATAGATTCAGAATAAAAATGATCACTTGAAAAACATTCACCACAACCCTTCATTTTTTAAGAAAATCACAACATGGTATGAATATGGGCTTATAATTAGGCAAATTAACCCTACCTCCAGTAATTCTTACATGATTTTTCTATTTCATTTTTTTGAGAAAATGGATACTTGTAGGGATGTACATTGGGGGGTTGACTTCTTGGGAGGAGAGGGATGTGTTGATCATGCTCACCCCTAGAGAGAGGTAGGTTTGTGAGTGTCTCAAATACCCTATGGTGCTTATCCAAAACCAGTTGTAGATCACGATGAACTATTGGGGATTATTTAGCATATACTTGGATGGAATTGCATTGAGCAATCACACCATGGTGGCCTTTCTTAAGGAGTTTCTCCATCTGGTGAGAACTGATAATTTCAAGGGAGCCAGCTTGTAATCCTCTGAGGGTATAGATGTGAGCATATTATATAAAGATCATATATAATTCTTGATAATCCATGGCAAACGGTCCCAAGGTGTGAAGCCATTCAACACCCAAGATAATATCATAACCACCCATGGAAATGGAGAAGATGTGATTTTTTGGGTGAAAATATCCCATTTGGAGTTTGGAATTCTCATAGTGGCCCCCATATTTCATTGTACCACCATTAGCAATGAGAATTTGAAAATTAGAAACTGGTCTGGCAAAGCAATTGACCTCCTCAACCACCCTGTGATGAATAAAATTATGGGTACTACCACTATCATCCTATGTTTGATGTAGCCATTGAATTTTAATGTCTATGGAGTAGAAATACCCACGAGGGCATGGAAGGAGATGATAGGTTCCTCTGGTTCCATGAGTGATCCGAAAATCCTTAGATGTACAATCAATTCTTAGATACACATAAACATTCGACCAGATTCAGAATAAAAATGATCACTTGACTATTTGCGAAAACGCATGTGAATATGCTTATTTATTCTATAAACTTCATTAATATTAATGAATGACTTGAAGAATAATGAGATAACACAACAGAAAATAGAAGAACTCAAATTACATATATTGATGACTTGTATTACTTCATCTTCAAGTCCTCTTTAGATAGTAATATTGTTCTTCATCATCTCAAAATGCCAAATTACATTACAACATGGGCTTACAAAAAGCCAATTTATTGGACTCTCTTTAATTCCACTACTCAAAACAATAAAATGAGTTCACCATTAGAATCCTTGCAAAATTCTGAGAAATTTGACTATAAAGTCGACCAAATTCTGAACTGGCTCAATTTCACCCTCTTTACATGCCAAACGATGCACTAAAAGCTCATTAATGACAATCTAGATTAAGGCTTTTACAAATGACCTATGATCATAAAACAGACTTCAAATTCATGATCCTTGCTGAAAAACAAATCCAATGAGTATAAACTTGACTACATTTGGACAAAATACTGTATGACACGCAAAACGAGACAATGCCAAAACTTATGCAATCTTTTGCACGCACTTCTATGTAGTTTTTGCCTCGTGATTTGTACCACCTAAAGATATGTTTCCTCATGGGAATGTGTGTATAAACCTCGGTTCATGCACCCATTAAATAGAGCAAGGGCCCTCAACTGACCTCCAAAATTCGTGACGGGCATTAAATATAAAGTGGACAGTTTGTTTTAACAAACCATAGGTATAGCTTGTTGGTTAAGCCGTGGAGTTTTCATATGGAAAGTCAGGGGTTAGAGCCCCACCTACCACCATATATTCTCACGCTTTTGTTGGTGTATGGTTATACATTGTTAGAACCATATTATATATGGTTATACACGTCCGCAATTTCGTTAAGCCCTTCCGCGGATTAGGTGCTTAGATTGGTGGTTATATGAAGTTACAACAACCGCGGGCTATGGGTCAAGGGCTTAGGCCCTTATCCTTTTTTCTCCCAACAAACCTTTCATACAATATTAATATATATGGTAATGTATATGGTTAAGTCTCATAGGCGTGGTGCATTGGAAATGGAGGTTTGTTTAAGGCTTTGGGAGGTTATGGAGGTCGTGGTTTTGAACCCATTTGACTCCATAATTTTTGATAAACCATACCAATATAGGCCAATGGGAGGTTTCCATGTGGAAACCTCTCATTGGCTCTCCTATGCCATGTGTCAACATATAATTTGCCCACTTATATTGCAAGGACTTTCCCAGTCAGCTGCTAACCAATGTGCCATGTCACCTGTACAATCATGTGCCACATGTCAGTGATGAGACATGTCACCCTTTTGCCTATGTTGACTTTTATCTTTGACCTGGTTTGATATTAACTTTGACCACTCATAACTTTTTCATACGAACTTTGTTTGACTTTTCGTTTGCACCATTGGAAAGCTAATGATGAGATCTACGCATTGATGTCATTTTTTGAGAGAATTTGAGATTATCGAAGTTTAAGAATTTATGAATCCCCTGGGACCTCTGTGAGAGTTTTGGATCCTCCTAGACCTCTATGAGCGTTCCTTAGATCCTCCTAGATTACACCTCCCCATTGAAGAACTTTTGAACCTCCAAAAGTATGGATCATTCAAAAATCAAGTGAGAATTCTTTCACCTCACTTGTCTAGTATCATTCATCCTTCCTTCTTGGATAACGAGCACCTAACTCATCACAACCATAATGAATATTGAAACAACACTACTGACCAAGTAAACCATTCCCTTAAATTCACAAACTATGCCATTCATTGTTGTAATAGCCAACCATATTCCACTGATTAGTAATAAACTGATCAACAAAACTGAATACATAGATGTGAAAGAGAATGATCCATCAACATATCTTCCCTTCTTAACAGGAGAAACGTCAACCAAATGACATGTGTTACTTTCAACCGTAGGTTGTAAATCTGGATCCTGAATACTAGCATTAGATAACATGTGCCATGTAGTGACAAGTCTCAAATTCATCTTCATCTAATGATCTCTCACAATGAACTCAATCCCACCCTTGAAAAGATGATACTTGTTATGTTCCCTATATAAAATGGTCTTCTTGTTGTACAAGTATGGACTTCCCAAAACCATCCTGCAAATGTCAAGTGGAACAACGTCTAACTCTACCTCATCAATGAAGTTGGATGTGATCACGAACTGTAACTTGCAGTGTTTAGTTACCTGTACCTAAGAATTATCACAAATCCAACTGAAAGGATATGGTCTCAGATGAGGCTTAGTTTCCAATCCCAACTTATGAACAACTTTCTCTGAAATAAGATTAACTTTTGATCCACTATCAACAAGTGTATCGATCTTAGTGTGCTTTGAGATAACTTGTAAATGAAACAGGGCTTTTCTTTGCCTTCCATCATGAGTTACTTTAGACTTTGTAGAAGAAGTACGTGAATTGAAACTTGCAACAAAATACTTACCTTTGATGCCCATAGTTGTAACCTTGGTTTCATCCTCATAATTTGATCCAATATCCTGCCCCATGGTCATGGTCTTCCTTTTACCCTTTCTAGACTGATCCCACTTTGGCTTCAATTTTGGATGCAACTTCCAACAATGCTTCTTGTCACGTCCTTTCTTCTCGCAGTGAGAAAATGTAGTATTTTTCTCTTCATCCTTCTTCACTGTAGTTGTCTTTTTCCACTTTCATTTTTCCTTCGACTACTCCTCGGATTCATGTGGCTCCTCCATCTTATCTTCAACAACATATTTTCCTTTTTTGGGTTCAAGATGAGTAGCTTGTACTGAAACTTCGTCAATGTTAGTAGGATTAAACATCAATACAGTATGGTGAAGATATGAGTGCATACCAATAATATAATTTAGAAGAGTCTCGTGAGCATGTAATGGAATTCCCAAAGATAATGCCTTCTTCTTAAATTCATGTGTATAAGCTTGAACATTTTTCCCTTTTCCTTGTCTTAAATGTTTCCAAGAAATCATTGATGTTTTCATATAAGCTAATGGATACAATTTCTTTCTTAATGCAGTAATAAATTAAATCAAGGAAGAAATGATTTTACCATGTTGAAAAAAATCATCTTGTGTCTGACTCTCCCACCATATCAAAGTTGTGTCGCTCATGCGAAGAGTAGCCAACTATATCCTTGAAGTGTCTTGTGTATTTTTTTATACCCTGCAATACACTTCAATCTGTTTGACCCAATTATCCAACTTCTCTGCATTCAACTCTCCATCATAAGAAGGCAAATCAAACTTTACATCTAGCTTCAACAAAGGAAAATCATGAGAACAAGAACACTTCGTAGAACGTTTTTTCCTCTTATGAGAAGAATGTTCACTTCCATCGGAATAATATGATGATGATGATGATGATGGGGATGAAGGAGACACTGGAGGTTCTTCACCTTCTCATCCTTCAACTTTTTCCATTGTTTCAACTGGACCACCTTCATTTTGATGAGGAGTTGCTCTCCTTCTTTCTATGTCTTCCCACAATTCTTTAACCATATTTTTCATCTCAAGGAACATTTTTCAAAACTCTTTATCATCCTCAAAAAGAAATCCTTCATGTTCCATTTCTTTTCTTTGAAATACACGTCCAATTTCAGGATTAAATTCTTCAAGTGTGCCTTCGCCTTGCTTAGATTTGGACCTCATAAGAATTCACTTGCAAATACATGTCAAAACCAACTTTGATACCAACTTGATACAAAAATCCTTAGATGTACAATTAATTATTAGATACACATAAACATCCTACCAGATTCAAAATATAAATGATCGCTTGATTATTTGGAAAAGCACATGTGAATATGCTTACTTATTCCATAAAATTCATTAATATTGATGAATAAATTGAAGAATAATGAGATAACATAGTAGAAAACAAAAGAACTCAAATTACACATATTGATGACATATATTACTTAATCTTCAAGTCCTCTTTAGATAGTAATATTGTTCTTCACCATCTCAAAATGCCAAATTACATTACAACATAGGCTTACAAAAAGACAATTTATCGGACTATGTTTAATTCCACTACTCAAAACAAGAAAAAGAGTTCACCATTATAATCCTTGTGAAATTCTGAGAAATTTGAATATAAAGTCGACCAAATTCTGAACTGGCTCAATTTCAACCTCTTTACATGCCAAACGATGCACGAAAAGCTCATTAATGAACATTTGGATTAGGACTTTTACAAATGACCTATGATCACAAAACATACTTCAAATTCATGATCCTTGTGAAAAAACAAATCCAATGAATATAAACTTGACTACATTCGGACAAAATACCTTATGGCACTCAAAATGAGATAATGCCAAAACTTACGCAATCTCTTGCATGCACTTCTATTAACTTTGTACCTTTGGATCCATACCACCTCGAGATCTATTCCCTCATGGGAATGTGTGTATAAAACTTGGTCTACACGCCCATTAAATAGGGTGTGGGCCCTTAATTGACCTCCAAAATTCATGATAGACATTAAATATAAAGTGGATGGTTTGTTTTAACAAACCATATGTATAGCTTGTTGGTTAAGTCATGGAGTGTATATATGGAAAGTTGGGGGTTTGAGCCCCACCGACCACCATATATTCCCATGTTTTTTTTGGTGTATGGTTATACATTTCTATAACCATACTATATATGGTTATACCCATCGAAAATTTCATTAATCCCTTTCATGGATTAGGTGCTTGGAATGGTGGTTATATGAAGTTACAACGACCACGGGCTATGGTTCGAGGGCTTAAGCCCTTGGCCTTTTGTTGCCCAACAAACCTTTCATACGATATTATATATATATACGGTTAGGTCTTGTAGGCGTGGTGCATTGGAAATGGAGGTTTGTTTAAGGCTTTGGGAGGTTATGCAGGTCGCGGGTTCGATCCCTGTTGAATCCATAATTTTTTATAAACCATACCAATATACGCCAATTGTAGGATGCCACATGGCAACCTCTCATTGGCTCTCCTGTGCCATGTGTCAACATATAATTTTACCACTTAGATTTCACAGACTTTCCCACTCAACTGCCATCCAATGTGCCACGTCACCTATACGATCATGTGCCATGTGTTAGTGGTGACATGTGTCACCCTTTTTCCTATGTTAACTTTGACCTTTGACTTGGTTTGACTGGAAATTTGACAGCTCATAACTTTTGCATACGAACTCCGCTTGACTTGTAGTTTGCACCGTTGGAAAGCTAATGATGAGCTCTACCTATTGATGTTATTTTTTGAGAGAATTTGAGACAGTTGAATTTTGAGCTTTATGAATCCCCTAGGACCTCTATGAGTGTTCCAGATCCTCCTAGACATCTGTGGGCATTCCTTAGATCCTCCCGCATCAACGGGAGGTGGGACTGGATGTGAGATGGGGACAGTTAGTTGTGTGTCCTCTACGTTAATCGCTCATCTGATAGTATGTCCTCGGAGGATGTGGAAGTTGATGCATCAATTTGAAATAGCGTTTGTTCATGACATTTATGGCCTGGAGAATACTTTCATCATAGTAATAGAAAAGTCCTTGCTTCTGATGTTTATCCATTTCTGTTGGATATACCTTTTTTACATTCAAAGTTTGTGTCGGAGTAGAGGTATCCCCTAGACGAGGGTGCTTGGTAATTGCATAATGAAGGGGTTGGGCCTGCATAATGGTGTTAACTTCCAAAGAAAATGTGTATGCCTGCAACCAGGTAGTCGGATGGTGCATGAAAACATGCACTTGAATGATGTCCTTTAAGCCACTGAGAAAACACTCCAGATAAAACTCATCAGATAATCCCTCTATTCTGATAGCCAACTATTCAAATGCATAGATGAAGTCTTCTACTGGCTCTATTTGTCGCTTCTTGGTTAGTCATCAAAAAAAATTGGATTCTCTATCAAAATGGGCACAAACTTCTTTGGTGAACATAGTCCAATTTGGTAGTCCCAGAAAACATTTCTTATGCCATTGCAACCATTTCCATTATTCTTGATTAAAGTACAGAACTCCCACATGGAGTTTGGTCTCATCATCTTGTATATCATGGAGGGAGAAGTATTGTTCCATTTGAGATACCCACCCGTTCGGGTTTGAGCCATCAAATTTATGCATCTCAAATTTGGGAACCCTATTCCAGGAGTTGGGAGAGCCCCAAGGGGAGTGGGAAAGATGAGGGTTCTCATAATGAGAAGAATGAGAAGTGTGAGGGTGGGACTCTGGTTTCATACCCTGGTTGTGTGTCAGAAAGTATTGAAATTGGTTCAAAAGGGTTTTCAGGCTCTGGTGTAGCTCCTATTGAAATTGTTTGGAGAGGGTGTTTAGGCCCTGGGTTAGCTCCTCGAATAGTTTGGTTACCTTAGTGTCCAATTTTTCCAGGGTTTGAGTGTGAGTGGTAGGGGCCATTGTGGAGGCTTAGGTAGAGTAATACCTCAGTGATTAGCATGATATATGGAGTTTGTTGGGCTTGATAGCAAAGAGGGGTGTAGGGAGAGGGATCTGGTCTATAGAAAATGATAGGTACCATTGTGATCAAGATGAAGAGAGGAATCCAATGGAATAGGTCTCAAATAAGGGTGTCAAGAAGGGGTTGAGTCCATGATAAAAAAAAAAACATCTTAAAATGAAGGGAAACATTGCGATCAGGATGAAGGGAGGAATCCAATGGGATATGTCTGAAATAAGGGTGTGGGTGGGACCATTATATTATGATCTGAATACTTATGCAGCTTCGGAATGCCTAAATTCTTAATAGTAAAAAATGTGTAGTCAATTCGCAACCAAAATGTCGGAGGCAAGGTTGCGCATCCAGAAAATATCGTGTGTACCTTGTCTGGTATGTTACCCCCTGGTCAGGGTTTGTGGGTTGCCTATGGACAAGGTTTTTCCCTGTTCTATAGCTCTCTAACATACTTGTGGGGTTGAATAGTATTACTCAAGCCAATATATTAGGGAACCAACTAAGGAGGCTCAATCGTACCCTTAGTTGTACTTCCTGATTACCCAGGTACTAGAGAGTATCTTCCCGAGTGTTTTTCTTGGTGGCACTATAGCAGTAAGGTGATCGATCGATCGATCTATGGAGGGTTTCAGGATACCTAGGCCAGTTCGTATACATGTGTTTTCTAATGTGATACCATTCGAAGGGGTACCAACAAGAATTACAAGGGTGTCCAACGATGTGAGCTCAAAAACCTTTTATATTCCCTGCATGTATTCTTCCCCGACCGCAAATTTATTCGTTGAATGATAGATCATTGTAGCTTAAAAACGCTAGAATATGTCTCTACCCTGAAAAAATTTAACCCACAATTCCTACCCAGGAAAGAGCTATGATACCACTTGTTATGCACTTGGTTATGTTATTTTGAGCAAAGACTGGAAATATCACAGAAATTACCAATGGAACAATAGAATATAGAGAAGAGCACACCAAAAATGATACCTTTTATTGAAACAGGAGCAATCTTCACTTGCGGGGGAAACCTCTAGTAGAGAAATGATCTATTACAATAATTCTCAAGACATCCTTTCTCATACCTCCTACTCTTATTTATACCAATTCTATCTTCTAGAGAACATTTGAGATGAAGATGTTTCTAGAAGCGGAAGCTTCTATTAGGTCTTCTTACATTGACGTGTTCACATTTATTTGGCTTTATTAACTAACGTCGCCCTTTATTACATAGAAAGTGTATCATGTTAACTAATGACCAACTAAGAGGGGTTAGGGTTGGATCCTAACACTCCCAATCTTTGAATGAATCAAATTTTTTGTCTTTTTTCTCATCTATGGGGAATAGTCTTTTAAGCCCTAGGTTGAATATTGCAATAGTTAAGACTAATGCCAAGATCTATATGACCCAGCTAGATTATAGGGGTTGCTTGATCAAGTGGTTAAATAAAAACTCAGAAACCTTAAAATTATGGGTTAAAAGTCTCTTTTTTTTTTGTCGGACTCCACAGAATTCAGAATGTAATATTTTGTGTATACTTAATAGAAATTAGTAGTCTCTTTTTTTTATTAAATAAAATTATTAAATACTAAAAAACTTCACATTTATTGAGATATAATTTTTTATTATTAAATTGTATACTATGTATTAATTGTTTTATTTACAAGTCATAAAATTTAGTACTTCTAGATTTTGGATAAATCCAAATTTAAAATAGATTTAAATTGATTTTGTTAAAAAAAAACTTTATAAAGTTTTGCGATTAAACCAAACTATTAATATTGATAATAATTTGGTTTTAAGGTCATAGCCAAGCTAGACATTAAATTGGTGTATGAGACCCCCTTGTTTATGGGACAAGGGACTCTTTTCGGATAGAACGATTTGACTACTAAATTCTACATGTTATTTACCATTAAGCACATTCAAATTATACATATTCTTTACTATTAAAACTATATATATATATAATACATAAATACACAAACATATCTTTAAAAATTTGCAAATATATAAACATAAACCTATCTTTGAGAAATCTAAATAATATCAACCACGAATGTCATGTTTCAATCATGATGGTAAATCTTAACATACAAGTATCATGTGTTAGATATTGATTTGAAAAGAAAAAATTCAATTATATCTATTTAATTTGTAACAAATTACAAATCATGTATTTTCAATCCTATCTTTTTTTTTAATTACAAATCATGTATTTGTATTTTTATCTTTTTTCAAGACATTTGTGTTGGACACACCGACCACACTAAGAGGGGGGGTGAATCAGTGTAGGGATTTTTTTAAACTTCCCTTCACAAAACTCCTTAGTTAACAATCATCATTTACTCATCACTTATTACTGTCATTTATAACCAGTTGTATGTGAACATATATCAGCAACAAATAACCGCAACATATATCATCAACAAGTCATCACCACAAAGAACACAATATGTATGTACAATTTTATTTTTATTATGGACTACAATCCTTGGGTTTATCAGCAAAAACTCAATAGAGTTACAACTCCACAAGAGCACCAGCTTTGCAATGCAAGACTTAGTTTACATAACTCAGCACCAACTGAGAAGAGGATTCAATCCTCAACATATACCAATATGTCAATAGGTACACAACTTATCAATAGTGCATCACGTGTATGTATGTGCCCTACCAATAGTACAGCTCACGTATGTACGCGACCTATCTATATTGCAGCCTGCATATGCCCTCTAAACAACTAGGGTTTTCTCTCTTTGAAAAACTTAGATCCTATGCAGCCTTTAGTCACATCCACTTATGTATTTCATTGTCCAATCTATACCATAACCAATCACAACACATATATGCTCTCCAACAACTTAGTCATGCTCCTCAACCATACAATATGAATGCTACTTAATCATGCATAAGCAACCAGTATACTATGGAAACCATATTAGTACTAAAACATAAGAGTGTTTCTCACTCAATCAATGAACCAATAAAACCATATCACAACAGCCATACCAAGAATGCCTTAAGAATTCACCATACCATAAGCAAGAGTATCCATCAAGACAATCATGTAACCATACAAGAACTTCTATGACAGATCTAAGCCCATAGAATGTAGATCTGGAACTTGCTTCATCCTTCAGGAACCTGGAACCATCTCACACTCAAGTCTCCATGACTTCCTCCAACTGTATGTGCTTTGATCTTCTTCAGCCCATGTGTGTAAGCACCCTGCCTCACTGTAGCCCGCATATGTACACGTACAGGCTCACTGCAACCCGCGTGCCCCTTGAGAAACTAGGGTTTATGAACTTCCAAAACTTTCTTCGTCAATATCTCATACTTACAGAAACTTTGATGCGTCCATGAGATCCTCCAATTACTCTCTTCCTCAGAATAGATCTTCAATGTATGCTCAAGAGAGATATATTTACAAGAAACACTTGCCTCTTATTTATACTCTCCAAGTAGCTTCCTTAGAAGCATCCACTAGACCACTTTGTCCACATATCCACTTTGTCCACATAACCATTTTGTCCATTTAACCCTCTTTCCTTATTTTAGGGTTAATCCATTTATAACCACTTTCCATAATTAGAAAGTTATCCATTTAATTTATTATTTAAATAATCCTCTTTTACTTTATCTCTTCACTTTATTATTTAAATAATTTCTTCTTTGTAAGAACTTTGACTTCTTTGACCTTTGGGGGCTTCTAGCCAACATATGGGGGTCATCCAACTTCGTAAGGCCATAACTCTCAAACCTTGAGGAGTTATGTGATGTTCCACATACCACCGGAAATGGCATGACAAGAATTTTCCATCTAGGATAGTCTCACTGACAAATTCATTGATCTTAATATCATTATTCCATAATTAATCATGGGTTGTCTAACCATACTTCTTAGGATAACTGAACTGCAAAGCATCTTCCTATGATGGATTTCACCATAAGGGGACCACTTTGGAGTTCATCCATTTTTACTTCCTATAAACCATGACAAGACAATAATGATTCATCTTTACATCAATCCAACTGGAATAACCCATGACAATACATCACTATGACATTGTCCCTTTGTCATTGATTCTATGCATGACCACATGATCCAATGATCAATACATTAATGCATCCATCCATCTATGCATCATATATCAATGAAAAAACATCGATCCATCTTCATCTATGCATGACATCATCTATGCATCATATATTAATGACAAGACATTATTCCTTTGACATCAATGACAACATGATCCAACAATCTCCCCCTTTGACATTGATGGCAATACCAACATTGATGTCAACACCAATCATTGATGGCAACATGTAGACACGGCATTTCTCTTCATCAATAGTCATCTCAATCACATCAATGTGACTATCTCTCCCCCTTTGACATCAATGGAAAAGGGTAGTTCTCTCCTTGGGGTTTCTCCCCCTGCCTGAACTCTCCTTGGGGTTGCTCCCCCTTACTAAATGCCTTTGATATTCCTCTGAATAATATCTCCATTTTTTAACAAGGGATATCACTCTGATGTAATGTTGAAGACATATCGCTCATGCTCCCTTTATGACCATCTCTCCCCCTGGAACTATGACTATGTGCTCTTTCTCCAAGTAGAGGGATCTTTTTCCAAGTATTTATCTTTGCATCTGATAAATATCTCCTCCTAGAACCATGGGAAGAAGAATGACTCCCCCTATCCCTATGGGTATGTCTCCCCCTATATTCTTTGTAATATGAGCAATATGCTACCACTGCAATATGTTTCTACTACAAATTCTACTGCTCAACCAGAACATGGATCAACTGCTCAGGAATTATCTTCTTTTTATATGATGATCCTTGGACCTGTCCATGCATCAAAATCGTGCCATGCCATACATCATGAAGCAAGATATATGTCAACAGTGAATAGAGAATCATGAACAAAACACCAATCAAGTACATCATGTGCCATATTGTGTGCCAATGCCTATGTACATCAACCATGTACATCAATATCATAAAAAATACTAGAAGATATCATCAATGAAGTGTATCAACCATATGCCAAGAACATGTGCCAATTGTGTACCAATCATATGCCTCTACCAACATGCCAACCATGTGTCTCAAACAAGTGTCATATCACCCATGACATGCCTTTATCATGAACCAAGTGCCACAACCATGTATCTCAATAAATCAAGTGTCTCAACTATGTCATCCCATACATCATGTACCAAAGTATATGCTAAACAATTAATACCAATGGCATATTTTAGCCAAGTACTATCACCCACTAACATATACCATCTATGAGTGCATCATCATTTCACTAAACATGTATCACCACTTGTACCAAGCAAGTGTATCAACCATGCACCAAACCTCATCAACTCATCAACTACATGTCTCAATATGTAGCTCAACCACATGCTAAATGCATGCACCAAGATATTCAACAAATATGCCTCTAACAATACATCACAAGATATATCAATGGAACTCAAATATGTATCAGCCATGTACCCCAACATTTCTGCCTTAACCACCATTCACTACAGCAAATACTAAGCATCCAAAAATATATGTACTAGAAGTGTGACTCAATGACATCTCTAACTAGCATCATGATATGTCTCATAATAAAAGTGTCATAACTTCATTGTCACAACCAGCATTGTTCCTCAACAGAAAAATACCCCAATCCACACTCTAGGGTAAGTTCATGCATCCAAGATAGTCTTTCAACACTCAACCATTTTTCATCACCATACATACATTAATTATGTATGCCAACATGTAATCATGAAAACCTGCAGCAAACCATGTCAGACCCTACAACACATATTTATACCATCACATCAAGCTGCAATTCATATTTGCATAGCCTTCTTTCCAAGGCTTTAACCACCTGTACGTGGTCTGTTGTACAGACATCTCACGTATGTACATGACCTATTTATAGGTCATCTCCCATATGTACGCAACTATTACCAATGTAACCAGCGTACTCTTCATAAGAAGTCAAGCTTGAGCTTGTCTTAGGGTTGTCATTATGTTTTGATTGTTCAGTATCCTTCACCCACTTTTGAAGGTATCCCATATTCTCAGAACTTAAGCTCTGAGCTTCCATGTTTTCAACATTGTCTTCTCTTCTAGCCTCATGTGTTCTTCTAGTCATACTATATGAAACACTCCTCATGGATTGTCTTCTTGTGTTCCAACAATCCTGGGATTTGTGGCCAAATCCACTACAATTGTAGCATCTCATGGTGTGACAATGAGCAGCAATGTGTCCTACTTGATTACATCTCCAACACCTTAGGGTGTTATGAAACCTTTCATTGTCTCTCCTTGCATAATATCTACATTCCAAAGATTTGTGACCATATTCATTACATGACTAACAGTGACCATGAAAACATTTTCATACCTTTGCTTTGGTGTCCATCTTGAAGGTGTTTCTCTTATGAATTTGCTTTGAGGTGTAAATATGGCTTCTTAATGTCTTCCTTGCTTTTTTCTTTTGAAACTTTCATTGCATTGTGTAGATGGTTGACTTTCAACATTATTTCCATCCTTTGAGAGTGAGGGACTTACCTCATGCTTCTTTGAGGTGCTTGCTTCAACATCTATAGATTCTTTGTTGTATCCAAGACCTGATTTATCTTTTGTTGATCTTTGACTATCCAAGATCTCATTCAATATTGTTGAGCTATTCAAGAATTTGTTTGACTTCTCTACTTTCTTTCTAATATCAACAACTTTGGCTTCTAACTTATGACATGATTCTTCTTTTTCATTTACTTGATTTTTTAATAGTTCCTCTACCCTTTTGGCTTCTTCAATTTGGGTCTTGAGATGGACATTAACTTCAAGACATTTGCTAATATCATCATCTACCTTCTTATTCTCTTCTATTTCATTCTTTAGTCTTTTGATCTCTTCTTCTTTTTCTTCTAATTGAGACCTTTTACTTTCTTCTTGTTCCTTGATCATTTTCTTTAGTTTCAAAATATACTTTTGATTCTTTTCAAGAAACCTTTTAGTGTTCTCCGAAGGATAGCTATAGTCTATATAACTATGGTCATAGTTGTATTCATATAGACCCCAATCAACTTTATTTTTAAGCTTTGAAAGTTCTTCTTCTACTTCTTCCATGGGATAATTACCATATGATTCTTCACAAACTATTTATAGATCTTCTTCTTCACATGTAGAGAAACATTCAACATCATCACATTTAGAATTATTGAAATCAGAGGATTGTGGAGATTCTTTGCCTTCATTGTTCTTGATGGAGTTGTCTTTAGTGTCTTCCTTTTTTCCTTGGTATGTCTTCTCTAGCTTTATCCATAGATCCTTGGCGGAAGAGCATTGTCCCATGCTCTCTTTGATAGAACTTGAGAGTCCATTGAGAATGGTCTTGAAATCCAATGCATCATTCTTCTTTTCTTCTTTTTGAGCTGCAAACTTTGACTTGTTCTTCAAGGGAAATGATCTACCAATAGCTGCTTTCCAAACACCTGCTCATTTTTCCTTCAAATGCACTTTCATTTATATTCTCCATGTTGAATAATTTTCCTCATCAAGGATTGGAACTTCATCATACATTTGTGTGTCCATGGATTTCCTCCAAGCTTGTTAAGGCTTATAGTGAAGGCTCGCTCGGATACCAATTGTTGGACACACCGACCACACTCAGAGGGGGAGGTGAATCAGTGTAGGGATATTTTTAAACTTCCATTCACAAAACTCCTTAGTTAGCAATCATCATTTACTCATCACTTATTACTATCATTTATAACCAGTTGTATGTGAACATATATCAGTAACAGATAACAGTAACATATATCATCAACAATCCATCACCACAAAGAACACAAGATGTATGTACAATTTTATTTTTATTGTGGAATACAATCCTTGGGTTTATCAGCAACAACTGAATAGAGTTACAACTCCACAAGAGCACCGGCTCTGCAATGCAAGACTCGGCTTACACAACTCAGCACCAACTGAGAAGAGGATTCAATCCTCAATAGATACCAATCTGTTAACAGGTACGAGACCTGTTAGTGGTGCAGCACGTGTATGTACGTGCCCTACCAGTAGTACAGCTCACGCATGTACACGGCCTATCTGTATTGTAGCCTATGTATGCCCTCTGAACAACTAGGGTTTTCTCTCTTTGAAAAACTCAGATCCTCTATAACCTTCAGTCACATCCACTTATTTCATTCACTGTCCAATTTGTACCATAACCAATCACAACACATCTATGCTCTCCAACAACTTACTCATGTTCCTCAACCATACAATATGAATGCTACTTAATCATGCATAAGAAACCAGTATACTATGGAAACCATATCAGTACTGAAACATAAGAGTTTTTCTCACTCAATCAATGAACTAATAAAACCATATCACAAAAGCCATACCAAGAATGCCTTAAGCATTCACCATACCATAAGCAAGAGTATCCATCAAGAAAATCATGTAAGCATACCAGAACTTCTTTGAAATATCTGAGCCCATAGAATGCAGATCCGGAACTTACTTCATCCTTCAGGAACCTGGCACCATCTCACACTCAAGTCTCCATGACTTCCTCCAACTATACGTGCTCTGATCTTCTTCAGCCCACGTGTGTACGCGCCCTGCCTCATTGTCTCCCACGTATGTACGCGCTCAGGCTCACTGCAGCCTACGTGCTCCTTCAGAAACTAGGGTTTCTGAACTTCTGAAACTTCCATTGTCAAGATCTCAGACTTACGGAAACTTTGATGCATCCATGAGATCCTCCAATTACTCTCTTCCTCAAAATAGATATTTAATGTATGCTCAAGAGAGAGATATTTACAAGAGACCCTTGCCTCTTATTTATACTCTCCAAGTAGCTTCCTTAGAAGCATCCACTAGGCCACTTTGTCCACATATCCACTTTGTCCACATAACCATTTTTTCCATTTAACCCTCTTTCCTTATTTTAGGGTTAATCCATTTATAACCACTTTCCATAATTAGAAATTTCTCCATTTACTTTATTATTTAAATAATCCTATTTGACTTTATCTCTTCACTTTATTATTTAAATAATTTCTTCTTTGTAATCACTTTGACTTCTTTGACCTTTTGGGGCTTCTAGCCAACATATGGGGGTCCTCCAACTTCGTAAGGCCATAACTCTCAAACCGTAAGGAGTTATGTGGTGTTCCACATACCACTAGAAATGGCATGACAATCATTGTCCATCTAGGATAGTCTCACTGAAAAATTCATTGATATTCATCTAATTATTCCATAATTAAGCATGGGTTGTCTAACCATACTTCTTAGGATAACTCAACTGCAAAGTGTCTTCCTGCGAGGAGTTTAACCATAAGGGGACCACTTTGGAGTTCACCCATTTTTACTTCCTATCAACCATGACAAGACAATAATGAGTCATCTTTACATCAATCCAATTGGAATAACCCATGACAATACATCACTATGACATTGTCCTTTTTTCATTGATTCTATGCATGATGACATGATCCAACGATCAATACATTAATGCATCCATCCATCTATGCATCACATATCAATGACAACACATAGATTCATATTCATCTATGCATGATATCATCTATGCATGATATCATCTATACATCATATATCAATGACAAGACATTGTTCCTTTGACATCAATGACAACATGATCCAACAATTTGTTTGACTTAATAATGTACTAGATTTGTTTAATTAATATTTAACATGCAAGATAGGGTATTTGGCACTAGGCACTTGTAATAAGATTTCAAAGGATCTCAACACTTAGTTCATTAGCATTAAGTTAAGTGTTATGTGTACTTCAAAATAAATAACATATTTTCTCTTTTAGTATTAATATTTAGCAAATGTTTTAACATATTTTTTCTTCAACGTTGTCTAAATGTTATGTTTTTCCTTTGTTTCATCAAAATAAAGTAATATATATTCATAATTTTTAAGTAAGATTGTAAAGTAATATATATATTTATGATTTTTATAATAAAATTGTGAATTTATCACAAACAAGAATTTTTTTCTTAAATTAAATTAAATAAAATAAAATATATATATATATATATATATATATATA
>JZKD02S1676239.1:223178-234977 GCA_000966675.3 Picea glauca
ACATTACAACTCAAATCTTAAAATCTCAAAAAACTAAATATGAAAATACCAGATTCTAAAAATCTAAACCTAAAATACTGAAACACGTAAGAAGATGCTCCACCTTCCCACGATCAAAATGAAAAGGTCATATTGAAGATTACAAATTTGATATGCTTGAGCGATGTGTCTAGAGTTGGAGACGAGACCCACTTTGTGGGTCACTTTTTTTCCAGCGGAAAAGTTCTCGATATATTTATATATATATTTGTTTTCAAAACAAGAAAGTTTACATCCCAAAAAAGACTAAGATTGTCTAGCAACGCAGGCTTAGTTCAGAGGAGACTTTTGGACTCATAAACATAAAAACTGACAATACAAAAAGAGCCCATACCCACAAAAACTCATACCTCATATAATTTGTCAAGACACAGCCACTATAGCCACCTCAGGAACAAAGAAGATCAAAAACAAAAAAAGCGAAAGATTTCCTCATTGGAAGATAGAAAAGACTTAAGTACATCGTAGGCTCTTCATTTCCATCTACCCAATGGTTGTAGGTAATTTTCTCTTCTTTCTTTTGTAGCGCCATCTTGGAAAGACGATCAACCACCTTATTGCTTTTTTTGTAGATATGTGAAAAAGAGATAAAGTGTCCTTCAAGAAGTAACTTTGTGGGTCACTTCTTGAGGGACACTTTATGATATTGCATAAGGAGTATATGTGAGAGAGGTATATAGATGGATTACATTATAAATAGGTAAATGATTTTAAATGACAAAATAAATTATGTTTATATAGTTTTAAGTGTCTATAGTCATCCAACATTCTTTATAAACCTTACAATCATCCAACATAATGATACTAATACAATACACATTTTTATAGAGTGATGTATTTATTCACCAATTATTAATAATTTAGATGGATTGTTAGTATATGGTCTTTGATGATTCTACGCATAGTTGTCAAGAGATTTATGTTATATTTTTGGAGAAAATTATTTTTGAAGTTTGTATTAAAAAAAACATATGAAGATTTTAATATATTATTTACGAAAAATATTTACGAAGTTTGTGTTAGAAAAACATGTGAATTGTTTTAATTAAAATTATAGAAGGTAAAATGGTGATGTATTTTTCACATTAAAATAGAGAAAAGGCAAGGAAGAGAGGTCATACACCTCCTTCTCTTTGATTTCCCATGTTGCAAACCAAAGGTCATACACCTCCCTCTCTTTGATTTCCCATGTTGCAAACCTTACTAGGGTTTCACCCACAAGATACATGAAGCATGTGTGTAATCGATTTGAGTAGGGAGGTGGATGACTATGACAGTAGTGAGGATCCATGGTGCCTTTGGTTAATTGCTTTGTGTATGTTTGTAGATCAAGGCTTATTCCTTTGCTCCGGGTAAAGGGATACCTTCTATGTTCGGATGGTAGTCTTATTTTATCTCTCCTCGCATTCTATGGTGATGGTAATTGGTTTCCCAAATTATGGGTCTTTTGGATATCTAGAAGAAACGTATTCTCATGGTCACTTCATGACTCTACAATTGTGGTCGTATGGTGTCATATCTTGAATTTCGCGTGTTCCATAATGCATGGTCATCTCACGTGGATGTTGGTTCCCATAACTTTCTTTGCAACTCCCGTTCTCATATAATGCTCGTGGTATCCTAATTTTTTTACGGTCCTGTGCATTAGGGATTTTATTTATGGTTTGAGGTGTTCCTACATGATGTGGGGGTCAGGTCTACTCTCTACCTTGTGCGGTGTTCCTGCGGCTTATCGAGGGTGATTCTGTGGTTGTAAAATATCAACTTTGTATGGTTCTTAGTATTTTATTCTATGGCATTCCATGGTATCCATATTTTCTCATGGGGTTTGGTTTTTTCTTGTGGTGGTGCTATTGTTTCTCGTGGTAGACATATATATTATTTATATTTTAGCTTGTACTTTGGCTCTTATTTTGAGGTAATTATGGTATCCTTGTGTGGTATTCTGGTTAGGGTTTTAGCATGTTGACTAACTATTTGGTGTAGCGTATGGAGTATGTCCTCCCAACGTAATCTATTAGTCATCTATGGGGGATTATGTTGGTTGTGATTTTTTCTTGAGCTTGTGAAAATTGCCACTATAATCCACTTTTCTTTTATAAAAGAACTATATAATATTTTTTTCCATTAATAGTTAAAAGATTTCTATAAAATATTTTTTTCCATTAATAGTTAAAGTAAACATTTTTCTAAAAATAATTTATAAAGGATAAGTGAGGGGTTGTCGTGACACTAACAAAATGCAAAGACAATGGATCCAAATTGCCTAATCCACCCTAAGGATTTACAAAAATAATACCAAAATAAAAGAACATTGGATACAAATTTCCTAATCCACTCCAAGGATTTACAAAAATAATAGTCTTCTTACACCTAGTTTGCTTTAAGACACACATACTAAATTTATTCTCTTGGTACATATGATTGTGCATCATAACATTTTTATTAGATCATCTCACAATTATTTCTACTGGAACGGAACGGAGGGACAATTCTTTGGATGTGTGGGAGGCCAATCATTTTGCATGTCTTCATTTGGTATTTTCCTTATGAATACTTGAATTGTGTAGGTATTTCATTTTTTAATATTTATAATTATTTAAAAAATGTATTCACATTTAAATTTTTATTTTAAAAATGTATTATTGTTATAAAAAAAATATCCATCCTAAACAACATATATCTGTATGAATGAAATACCACACTTGATTAAACAAATTAATCATTAAAATTATTGATTAAGTTCATTTTGTATATTGTATATTTGTTTTAAAAAATGTTGCTCATGATTGAAGAAAGGTATTGGATGAGGAGGATGACCTCCATTGTTGCAATAAATATATTTTGTGTTGTGTATACAAGTTTATTTTGTTATATTTAGTGAGGGCTAGCTATATTGTAATTGTCTCAGTGTCAATTTTGTTTATATTTTTAATTAATTCGTTGAATTGTGATTTATTTTTGGTAAAGGTTAAATATTAGAGTTCGGCAAAAACCAATTTTTGAATATTTTGAAATTTTATTTATTTGGTGTTTGATTGGTTGATTGTGTGGGCTCTGTTTGATTTGGCAATTTTTTATCTTATTATGGGTTGTGTTGGGAAAAAAAATAAAAAATAATAAATTAATTCATTGGTATGTGGTGCACGCTACAATGAATTCGGGATTGGTTAGTCGTGTTGTGTTAAGTTGTTGAATTGACAATTCCACTAGAGCATTAATTTATACATTAAACATGGTTGGCATGTTTAGACAATGGGTGCATTGTTGGCCAGTTTGAAACCCACGATCTATCCTTTCTTTGATGGCTTATGTGCTTAGTTGCAAAGGACACTTTATTATGCATGTCGAACGTGGTCCTAGGGACACATATTATGTTCCCGAGGTGGTTTTGAGTTTAGAACTTGTTACAGAATGGCATTGTTATGGAAAAACTGATCCAGACTTTATTTCTTATGATTATGAAAAACAAAACAACAGAAATAAAAAAAACTCAACAACCCAAAATAAAAAAGAAAACAGTAAGACAAAAGGTTATATACAGCAGTCATGTTTACATAAGCGTTAATGATCAAGTTGGTTCCACATAATGTTTCAAGTAGGAACCATTAGTACTGTAAGAGAACAATCGATATTCCAAATCCTTTAGAAGGTATGAGTTTACGCCTAGGACAAAAGCGATTTTGAAAGGACCTAGCCATAATTTTTGGAATTTAGAATGTCTCCCTCTTTCAGCATGGGTTGAGTCCCATAATAGAACGTTGTTATCAATCTTGAACTCAACATCCTTTGCTCATTTGTTAAAATACTTTTTCACAGTTTGTTGTCTTCTTTTTATGTTCCCCAAGGCAAAGTTCCTTTGTTCTTCCAGGGCAAATAGTGCATTTGTCCTTTGGGGAACATTAGAAGAATGTAATTCTTCAATCTGTAACATCAGTTGTAAGGAGGAAAGCTCTAGCTCAGTAGGCATAATATCCTCTTGACTATATGCGAGCTGAAAGGGATTAAATCTCGTGCTTGCTTTGGTGGTTGTGTGATCTGCCTAAAGAAAATAAGTGAGAAGCGTGTGCCACTGGCGAGGTTTGTCTTCTATGATTTTATTTATGATCCTAACAAGATTCTTATTAGTGGACTCTGCTTGCCCATTTCCCTGAGGGTAATAAGCAGATGAAGTGAAATGTTTGACCCCTAACTTAACCAGAAATTGAGTCAATTTTGCATAAATGAAGGTTGGGCCATTGTCTATAATGATCTCTAATGGGATGTCGAATATGGAAAAGATATTAGATTCTAGGAAATAAATTGCCTGCTCATCATGTTCATGTTTAAGAGGAACAACCTCAGTCCACTTAGTAAAGTAATCAGTGGTTGTTAAAATAAAGATATGCCCTGTAGAAGATGGAGGATTGATAAGACCAATAAAGTCTAGGCCCCATTTAGAAAAAGGGAAATCTTGAAGGACAGGTTGTAAAGGCATGGCAGAGAGACATTCTTTTCCAGCGAATTTTCGGCACTTATCACAGGATCTTGCAAATTTATATGAGTCACGAAATATCGAGGGCCAATAGTAACCGTTTCTTATGATCTTAAAAGCAGTAGCCTTAGCAGAAAAATGGCCACCGATGTGAATGACGGAAGTTGATGATCCATGGATTTCGTGTAACAATTTATGTGATTCTTCATTATTTACACGTCGAAGCAACAAACCATCAATAGACCACCTAAACAAGAAGTCCCCTAAAATGATATACTTGGAAGATTCAAGGTGGAGTATCCTTCTCTGGTGAGAATCCATCCCATCTGGGCATTTTTTATGCTGCAAATAATACACCATATTTTTATACCAAGGATGCTCAACTATAGAAAGATTTTGATTTTCAATATAGAATAGCATTGAAAGAGGATTATCTTGATCATCAAGTTCTTCACTTGGTTCAAGGCGTTGAGCTAAGTGAAGGGCTATGTCTCGTCCCTTGATTGTCTTCGAAGTCATGATCGTCAAATCATGCTCCTAAATTTTGGCAAGCCAATGTGCAAGTTTTTCTGAAAGATAAGTTTGTGAAAGAAAAATCTTGATAGAAAGCAAAGGGACTTTTACCTGTGTATGTTTTCCCAAAATAAAATGGAGAAATTTTTCTATAGACTTGACAAGAGGAAAAGCATGTTTCTCAATATAAGAGTATTTGATATCATCATCTGATAAACTCTGGCTCATGTAAGCTATGGGTTTTTCATTGTTTTGGTCGTCACTTTGTAAGAGGATAGCATAAATTGCTTCCTTGGTGGCATTGGTATATATGATAAAGTATTTCTCAAAATCCGGTTTTGCCAAAACTGGTGCAAAGATGATTTCTTTCTTGATCCTAAGGAAAGCATTCTTGATTTAAAAGAAAAAGAACGATCTTGATTCAGAAGATTATGGATTGGTTTAACCATGACAATAAAATCTTGAACAAACCTATAGACAAAATTAATAATGCCCATGAAAGCTTGAACCTCTTTCTTGGAGGTGGGGACAGGAAGGTTTAGAATGGTAGTAATCCTCTCAGGATCTATGCTTATCCCTGAATCAGAAACAATATGACCGAGGATTTTTCCCTTCGTTACATCAAAAATAGATTTGGAAGGATTTAAAGAAATGCCAAATTTTTTGCAACGCAAGAGAACTTTTCTAAGATGACCAAAATGATCCAACCGTTTCTAGAATAAACAGTCAAATCATCAAGATAAACTTGGATAATATTATTGATTAGATCATCAAAATCTATCTGTGTATCTCTTTGAAAAGTGGCACCTGCATTATACAAGCCAAAAGGCATGCGTTCATAAGCAAATGTGCCCCAGCATGTGGTAAATGTGGTTTTATGCCTATCAGTCCTTTTTACCTTGATTTGATTATACCCGAAGAAACTGTCAAGTAAAGACATCATTTGAGACCCTTCAACCTGTTGTAAAATCATTTCCATATTAGGAAGCAGAAAATGGTCTTTGACACTTGCTCTGTTTAATGCACAAAAATTGACACATAATCTGATCTGGCCAGTAGTTTTTCAAACAGGGACCAGATTTGAAACCCATTCGGAATACTTAACTAGAAAGATTAAATTAGCTTTCAATATTTTTTCCAATTCTTTCCTAATAGTGGCTTCAAGCGCAGGGTTAATAGGTCTTTGTTTTTGCCTAATAGGTTTTACCCCTTCCTTGATAGGAATGGCATGTTGTATGAGAGCAGGATCAAAACCACAAAGATCCTCGTATGACTAGGAAAAAACAATATCTTGAAATTCACAAGTAGTTCAATGAATTTCGCTTTTTATTCAACAGAACAGTGGGCACCTAATTTAATGATCTTTGGAGATTCGGATGTCCCAATATTCAAGGAAATGGTATCAACAACTTTACTTTTCGACTCCTCTTCCTTATGTGTTTCTTTTTTTCCTACATCACTTGATGAAAATGAACTTTCGAGAGGATTAAAGCCTTTAGGAAATTTGTCATCTTCAATAGATATGATTTCTTTGGGCTTAATCGGTTCATTTTGTATGAAAGCGCAAATTCCTTCATCACTCGAGAAAACCTACCATGATTCTACGTTATTAGGGATGCTAGGACGATATAAATATTAGAACATCCAATCAGGTCTTTGAGGTAAAATTTGTCGGGTAGGAGATGTTGCAAACACAACTAACCTATAAACCAATGAATTAAGTTCCCTCTTAACATGAGTGATGTTAAATGATAACAGATTTGAAATGAGCATCCAAACAACTTGAGTATAGCATTTAAGTAACGTATTTCTTGGTGAATAAATCTTATATACAAGATTCACAAAAAGTTTGGAATCACCAAAAACTGTAAGGTGGCCACAACCAGGGTTATATGCATTTTTTATGCCTAACAATAAGGCCTCAAACTCGGTGATGTTGTTTTTGCAAGAAATTCCAACCTATAAGAAAAATTGTGGATTTTACCTATAGGAGAATATAGAATGATGTCGGCTCCATTACCTTCATTTGAACATGAGCCATCGAAATGCATATGCCACATGCCATCATCTAAATCAATTGGTTCAATCATAGTGTCACCCTCATCAGCAAAGATAGAGTACACTCCCGGATCCTCTTCGAGATAGTTTACATTAGGTTGGGGAACACTCTCTATATATGGTGAAATTCTTCCTTCCCTAAGGACTACAATGTTATTTCTATTCTGAGGGATGCACAAATGTGTTCCATCAGGTGAAAGGTATCCACCAGTTAAGGCTTGCCAATCTCTTCCTAAAATAATTGAATAGTTACTCACTGGCATATCAATTACTTGGATGTTGAGGTTTGTTTTTATCTCAAGAAATGGGCACATAACTAAGATTACATATTTGATTTCACCTATAGTTGATTGCTGCAATTTTTTATAAGAGAACATGCTTCTAGAATTTACATTAGTGCATGATAAGCCAAGCTCTTCCATGATAATTTTAGACATTACACTTGGACCTAACCCGCCATCAATTACGCAACAATGAGATATTTTATCCATTATTTTTACAGAGATATAGAAAGGGGTTTTTTTTACAGGGTTCCTAAAAATTTTTACACCTATCTTATTTATAGTTGAATCCCCTTCCTTTGACTCTTCAAATAGATTGGCTATGGTAGAAATTTCACCTTCCATAAAGTTTTTGAGATGCTTTTGTTGTTCTGGGATGACAATCATGTCCAAATGAGTAGCATCGACTTTGATATTAGCCAATTGATTAAGGATATTATATTTAGAAGAGGGAAGAGGAGAAGACACTCCTTGATTATTTGAAGTTCTGGTAGCTTGTGTATTGGCACTTTGGGAAAATGAGCTTGGGGTGGAAGAAGTGCGGGGAATGTCATATTTTCCCTTGAAAGTGTAAGATTTATTCCTGGTATTAATTACCATAACATCTTCTGGTTCAACCCAATCTAAAACAACGATTGTGGTATCGTTCATTTTTCCAAAGATCTTATCTCTCGCATTTTTCTTAACTTCGCAAGTACTTTCTTCATGATTTTCTTCACAGAAGTTACACCAACTGCAAGCCATTATGGCCTTTTGCTTAAAAGTGTTTTCATTAGTATTCCTAAAAGGTGATAAGGAAGAAAAAGATGCCCCAAGGGTAGGGGAAGGGGAATTTTCTTTTCATTCATAGGCTATCATCCTATTATTCATATCTTGAACGAGTTGTAGGAGGGAAAACATATTTGTTTTCTTGACCAAGTCTCCCTTAGGGAGACTCATTCTTTCGAGTTTCTCCTCATATTCTAGGAAATTATGAAGAGCAGAACCAATATTGTCAATAGCCTTCTCTTCAATTATATGACGATAAGGATAAGGTAATGCATTATAATAATGCATGAAAACAGCCTGATTTTGAGGACGAATTAGTTCAGGGATTTGATTATATAATTTGGTGAAGCAAAGATTAAAAGCCTTAATGGTCTCACCATATTTATAGGAAATATTTTTGTATTCTCTTAACTGCTCAGTTGGACTCTTGGACTATCCATAAGTGGACTTGAACCAATAAACCAATTCTTCCCAAGTGGAAAGGATTTTAGGAGGGAGGTCAAAAAAATATTTTGCGGCTTTCCCTTCGAGAGAGTTGACAAATAAATGCATGCAAGTGTCATTATCATTAGCCCCTATGTTATGACAAGCATCAGAAAATGCTACTAGGTGTTCATTTGTAGTAACAGTGCCATTTCCTGAAAACCTAGGTAAATGATCCTTCAATTTTGGTAATGGGCGAGTGTTTGGTGAAAGATTCAAGGGAGAATATACATGCCATGGGGTGGTTGTAGCATCTTCCTCGAATTGGAAAATCCCATATTTCTTTATGACTTTAGTAGGATTAGTAGTGGATTGAATAGGGACTTGATTATTGTAGATACTACCAATTACTGATGAGGCAGACGGTTGCGAGGAGGAGGCACCTTCAGTGCCACTACCACTACCCACAGATGTCATGTTAAGAGTGATAGGTATGGGTAATAAAGGTGAACTGGCAAAATCAGATAAGGTTCGCCTAAGAGCACTCTCTTGTGTTGATAAGACAATTTTCCTCCTTCCTATTTCAAAAATAGGAGCAACTTCAGGGGAAAACCATCTTCTCTTTCGAGAGATGCAAGGACTAGAGGACATGAAATGAAAGACCAAAGAAGTAGGAAAAGGGAGGTTACTGTTGATTTCGGGGCTACCTTTTCATGGTTTCCCAACGTTCACGAATATTTATGTCCCTTTCAATTACTTCCCAAGAGCGTTCAAGTTCAACATAAGTATTAGTAGTTTCTAAAATAGTATTGAATAAGGTCAATGCAATATTGGTTTGGTTATCAAGACCGTTTCCAATATTGGGTTGTCTCATAACAAGTATTGTCATGGAAAAATAAGTCAAGGAGTATTTAGACAAAACAAAAAAAAATAAAAGATAATCGTGAATACAATCAACCAGAAATATATGGAAGATCTCCCTAGTATGGTCACCAAGAAAATGTTGAGGAAAAGGTATGAAGAACCTTACTCAAGAATTTTCAGATCTTGTCGAGATAAGGCAAGATAGTTGGGAATGTCACCTGAGGTTTATAGCCTTAAAACAAAAACAAAAAACAATTACTTAATCCACAGGTATTAAGTACAAGAGACCAAGGCTGGATTTTTATACATTATATGTAATTGTACAAAAATAAATAAACTTAAACAGAAATTACATGAATGTGTACATGGATATAAAAGAAAAAATGAACCAGATAATCAAAATACATATGTGAGACCAAAATCAGAAATCTGATTTTTATATTGATTTCATTCTGAGATACAAGTCTGAATTCTCTTTACAAACCCCTGCGAGGCTAGGGACCAAAGTCAGATTTAAAATCCTATGATGGAAACCATACAAGAAGACTCTGACAACAAAAGAAAACTGAAGCTAAAGATCCAGATCAGCTTGCCACAAAATGTTGTCACTTGACTCTGCAAGATATTCTTTATCAGTCGTGAAATTTAATTCATAAACAAACAACACACAAACGGCCAAAGATAAATCATACACCTTTAAAACAAGTTGTTGAAATATATGATTTAGTTTTGAATATTTTGCCTTCAATAATAACCTTTTGTCATCAAGAGGGTTTAGCATTCTAGTAAACTCAGAATGAATGAAAAATGAAAGTATCTCACTAGTATAGATAAAACCTTATGGTTGAATTTCTCCTTCTATTCTCCCTCCTCTTTGTCTCTTCATTTGATTGAGATTTTATCTTTCTCAATAAGTTATGGTAGTTCAACTACCCTTTTTGGTTAAGCTTAATTAGCTTAACTAATTAGTTGAGACAATTAAATAATAATGTATATAAATAAGGGTCTAATTAAATAATAACTAAATAGGTGGGACCCCTTGTGACTCCCATTTTCATTTCTTTTAATAATCATCAAACATGAAGTAAAAAAACCCAAACATTTGATTCAAACATCCTCCTTGTAACTCTCGTTCTCATATTTATGATCAAATATTTTAATATCAGTAAAATATAACACGACCATATCCAAAAATAGCATTATATCCATGTTGTCCAAAAAACTGTCTAAATATATGCTTGTTGTCCAAAACATTGTCAAAATAAAAATGCTATCATCAATAGAAAATAACATTAATCATCATTAAAAACTATATTTATTGTGAGAGACATTTGGCCTCCTTTCGCTACTGCCCTCTTTTGATCTTTTTGTTGCAGCCTTAGGTTGATTGGAACCTTGAGGTTGGACTACACTGATAACATGAGAACAATCATCTTTGAGATGAAGACAAGAGAACACAGATTTAGATGACTATTTGGATGACTTGGAGGGAGTGGCCACTCCTTCTTATTTATCTGGATCTATCTTGTGAAGATCAATTTTTAGCCTCTTACTTGCATGAGAAGATTTCATGGGTGAGAAAACATGATCAGCTTGGGCATTTGGATTTTTTGGCAGTGGAGGAGGGGGTAATGGAAAAGACTCAGTAGGGGGTATTAAGAGTGATAGAATCAATAGAATCAGGATGGGGTATTAAGAGTGATAGAATCATTAGCTATACACCAAAATTTTGTAATGGAACCAATGGATTTGGTAGTTTTCCTCATCACAATTAATACCGCCATGTGGACCTTCATGTTGGAGGTATAATCGCGAAGTGCAAAGCACATCGCCATGTTCTCCAACCATGCCTTGGCAGCTGTGTCGTCCGGGGCACCAAATAACTCAGGAAATTTGACCTTCTAGAGTTCACGGTCAATGCTACCAGTTCCGGCCGGAGCGCGTGGTGGAACCTCAACGGGTGTCGGTGCCCTGGCCTCATCTCTATCCAAACGGCTGATCAGTGCCTCGGACATGTGCTGAAAAGATCTCATCATTCCGACTACATCACCAACTGCTATCTACTCCTGTCCGAGAACCTACTTGTCTCCCTGGGGGTTAGAACCCATAGGCGTGGATGCTACTGGAGGCTTCGCACCTCCTCCCCTAGCACCCTGTCGTCTGCCTCCGCGGCGTCCTCTAACCATGATTACCTGCACAAATACAAGTCCCATTGATTAGCAATAGTATAATCAAAACATACCAACGAAAACTATAGAGATCCCAAGTCACGGGTTGAACCCGCTCTGATACCATATGTAACGAACCTCTCATTCGTCAGGACATTAAGCCTCACATAAAAAGTGCAAAAAAAAAAATTGTTGTTGTTGTTGTTGTTTT